>KK900873.1:105971-120280 GCA_000696445.1 Aquilaria agallochum
AACCACTGCACCTGTAAATTCCACTAATAAAATGTATCATTCTAGCCTCATACCCCCATGTTTTATTTGTTCCATTATGAATTAGAGACTTACATAAAACCAAGGAATTTTGTTTTACACCAATAGCCCACCCATGGACCAAGTTATGGATTTTTGAAGTTGGTTACAAAATTCTGACCAAATGAACAGTAACTCAGCCAATTTTGCAACGTCATATCTTTGGCTACAAGGATCCGAATCCAGAAATTCAAAATTACAATTCAACATCTAGATGTTCTCTAGGTGTGGTAAAAATTTCATGCCAACATCCATTCTACACAGGGAGATATTAAACTTTAGGTACATGGTCGAAATTCTGGCAACTTTTGGACCATTTTGCCCATACAATTTTTCCAAACCATGCAAACACTTCATTCACAAGGGGAAAGCCCTCCAAGGCTATCCCATATATGTCCATTAAACATAGGAATTACATTCCATTTATTTTAACAAACTTTATGTGGGCAAAACAGAATTTACAAGTAAGCAGCCCATCATTCACACATAGGCAGCTTTGCACCACATCACTTACATAGCCAAAACATTACTCAAATGTTCACATACTTGTCTCATTTTACATACACTACATGTACATGCATACATGCACTACAATATGGTCTTAACTCAGNCAATCCTTAAGGCTTTTCTTGGGGACCAAGTTACCAACTTGGAACACTTTTAAGGAGTTGTTGATCATACCTTTTACCCCCCACACTACAATCACTATGGCGAGAATTACACAATATAATGGTTTTTAGCCATTATGACACACTTGTAATTCTCCCATTTTGTGTGGTGGTAACAGGGGGCCTATTAATACCGTATTAGGCAAAGGCCCAGATAAGTTTCCCACTGAAGCCTAGCTCATTGTAGCCCATCAAAGACCGAGATGTGTAATTAAGTGATAGTATCATAATGGAAATGAAATTAGTTTATCCTATAATAAGCAAGAAAACAATTATGGTAGAACTCAATTTCTTGCCTCGGGAAGGACAAGATCTATCTTATAAAAGTAAATCTATGTGAAGAATGACTTACATTCCCCTCAACTTCTTCAATGCCCTTACAAGCTTTCCAACATTCTATTGATTTATGCATTGGAAGGTTCTCCTTTGACATACAACTCAAAGGACCTCTAACTCTATCTTCAACTGTGGATTATGGTGTGTTACATCTTCATTGAGCCCCCCTCAAGGATCAAGTATCATATGAATACCAACAACTATAATGAATACAGTAGTTTGTCAATAACTTAGGTAATTACAGTAAGTAATTATGGACGTTATAATTTTAGTAATTCCTTAAAAGCTTGTCATAGGCTAAAGCCTTTCAGTAGGCAAACCAAGACTCAATGTCCCACAGCACTAATTTTAGTGCTCACTTGAACAACGAAATGCTCCTTGGGGTTCAAAAACATCTTTGTCTCCGTTGCTAATGTCCTTCATCCTTCCCGTTGCCTGAGTTCAACATGGTTGCCCATTAACTATGAGCATCTAGCAAGATTAGCCTAAAATAGCAAATAAGGGAGCTAAGGGGGCCCCTATAGTTTTTCCAAGGAGAGGATAACCTCTGATGCTCAAGTTAGGTGAAGTATATATGAGCCTAAAAGGAGTGAGGTGAAGAATAGGCAAGAGAACTATGTTTCCTTAATGTAGAAAGTTACCTTATATTTATAAGGTAAGGGGAGATAGGACCATTCTGCAATTCTTGGACCAGGTGCGATATGTGTCCAATACAATTTGGATTTCATCAAGTCGTAGCTAGACAAGCCTCTTGCCAACCATTTTTCGAACATTTGTTGCCATTGCCTTAGCAGATCTACTTGGCATACAGGTATGAGGACCTATCTATGGTCCCACAAGGGACCTAGGTAAGGAATAGCCAATCTAGCATCATTTAAAGCCCATCTCTAGAGCTCTGTTGATGAAACCAAACTAGGTTCACCTATTCAGTATTGTTAGATTAGCTCTTAAGTGTGCAAGCAGGGACCTTTTCCTTGAGTGAGTAATAAGGTCCTACCTCAGTCAAAGGTATATTGTAGGTACCTCAACATATGCTTCCACCAAGGTCCCTCTTCTGCTTTTAAGCGGTGTCCAACCTTTGTTTTTTCTATGTTCTAAACTCAAAAACTAATCAGAAGATTCCTTCATAATAAAAAATGAATTAAAAAAAAATCTACAACACTACAAGGTTGGATGCATGATAATGTATTTCTACTCAGCATGAAAATATTTGACAGAATAACTTACATGGCCGTCTGCATGAGGATAGGCACAATTGTTTAGTTCACATGGCCTTGTATGCTGAAGCACATGGTTACATCCTTGGTTAGTCATTAAAGCATCTTTATAGCTAACTTATCTAGGCTTGTAAAGCTTAGGCATGATCGTGTTCTTCATGGAATCCACAAAATTTGAAGATAGAGAGGGTGCAAGGCCATGTCTCTGGGTCTATAAGTCTTACTCGTGTGAATTTTTCACTTTCAACTCCTAAAGGTTTTGGATTTTTCATACTTTGCAAAGAAGCTGAAAACGGAACGTAAAATCAATATATAAACCAACAAAGCACCAATTTTTATAAAAAGAAAACACTCAAGAAAAATCAAATCCCAAGGAAAAATGTTATGAAAATATAGTTAAATAACAACATATCAAATTCCCTCACATTTTAAACTTTGTTTGCCCTCTAGCAAAAACCTCAAGTCCAAAGTTGGAAAATAAAAATCATACTTTTGGGCATTAAAAGTTGTAAAGATAACTTCAACTCAAAGGCTCTGGAGAACTTTTAACAAGAACAAATTAGCATGTGATTGGGTCAGTCAATAGCAATTTTAGATCAAAACAAATTTAAATGAAAGGATCCTTCTAATGATGAGTTTTTTATACTGAGAAAACATAAAATTAACCGTTGTGCAAAACAAACAAAACTAAGAAAACTAGGTTAAAGCTCAACAAGCAAATAACCAATCATACCACAACAACGATGGGTAATCTAAAATCAATTGAGATTTTATTTGATTTTATTTCTTTTTTTATCCAATCCATCTCTCATTTTTCACCGTTTAGCACATGTACTAACTGGGGCTTTGTTTATACCTTAGGCTAGTAGCTCTACATGGTTCAATGGTAATCTTTGGTCTTCCTCATTGTTTAGTACTCTTTCAAGCAATGATCGACTTTTACCTTAAGAAAGGACTCCATTGACTTTCACATTAAGAAACAGCAAAGTAGCAATTTTATTTTCTAAGAAGATGTATTTTTACCATTTTTCATCTATTGAGAAAAATCAACCATCAACTAAACTGCCTACACGATCAAGCATGTAATAATCTTACTATAGATTCGTTTGTATTAATGGGATAAGCACAAAATTTTGATGAAACAAAAGTCTCCAAAACCAATATTTACTAGCTTGATTGAACATTGCAAAAACATTTTAAAAATTCACATCAATTTATACATAAAAACTTCAACAATCATGACCTAGTATTCATTTTAAGCAATGAAGAACCCAAGCATTCATTATATCAAGAAAATCAATTCACATACACAAAAGTATGAATTTAATCATATAAAGCAGTAAACTACCTCTCTTTCACACTTAAGATGTACATTGCCTTCAACATGCAAACATGTAAAGCAAAAAAATTGTAGAATGAGGGGCATCAGAATTGGTAACACCCTAAAGAATTGTTGATTGTTATAAGAAGTTGGAGTTCAATGTACTCCAAAGATGTGGGCATTAGATTTAAGAATGAAACTTAAAAAAAACAATGGACACAAAGATCAATTGAAAAACAGAGAAATATCCATAACTAAAATAAAATACAATCCTATGTAAGAAATCAAACTAGAAATATAACAAAGTATAACTGATGTCCTAAATATCCATAAAAAGGATAAACAAGAACAAAAATCAAATGGAAGTAACAATTTTTAAAATAAAGCATCACTTGTCCACGACTCCAAAGTTGATGTGTATGGTGGTGCTATGTTGTACAAATTACTAGTCATCTCCGTGTTAATAGCCAACTCAGAACCATCAGTAGATCTAGAATCTGAATCTTAACCTCATCCTCATGCTCAATTGTCAGTGTAGACTCCTTAGCATGTTGCACAACTCGATCCCCTGTCATTACTACACTAGTTCCATCTTCTTTAATTTGTTTGTTGGTGCTCTTTCGTAGCATCCTTGATCTCAACTAGCTCTTCTAGCTCTCTCTATTACCTAGTCACCTTAAGTGAGAACTCTTTTTACACTCCTCGAGTTGGCCGTCATCTCTTGTTCCCTCGGTTTGTCTAATAGTGTCGATGCCAAGGAAATAATAGCATGAATGTTGTTACTCTTATAGGGATGCTTTGTAGATTGCTTTACTACTATTAACTCAACATGGCCACCCTGCATCCCAACCTATATAGTAATAATGTCATCATTGTTTTGCTTAACATGCGCACATGTCGTAACTAGACGTGGTGGCAATGAAGATGGTTTGGATGTACTACATACCCACAACGAAATACCAAGATGCACTATGATAGTCCTCACAACCTACTTTAGATTATAAGAGCATGCCTTTGCTATTGTCATCTAGCTCTTTACATTAACTAGGTGGATACCAATGCTATTTAGCAGTCTAAGATTTACTCCTATTTAGTACAAATCATCTTTGTTACCACCTCACAAGAATGGGAGAATTACAAGTGTGTCATAATGGCTAAAAACCATTATATTGTGTAATTCTCACCATACTGATTGAAGTGTGGGGGGTAAAAGGCATGATCAACACCTCCTTAAAAATGTTCCAAGTTTGTAACTTGGCCCCCAAGGACAGCCTGAAGAATTGCTTGTTTTTCAAGCAACCTATGGACTCCTTTGTAAGGTTTTGGAAATTTGGGTACTCAATTGCAAAACTCTCAAGAAAGAGACTTGGAGAGTTATGGGAAGGATATGAATGGTATGAAAGTGCTATTGGAGGACCAAATTGCTCATGGAAGACAAGTTTGTACAAAGGAAACACTAAAGGTATTGAGGACCTAAATGTCTTAGTGTAAACCTTAAGGTGTTCAAGCTTTTGACTTAAGTCTAAGGGTGGAATTGTGGAATTATCCCATGATGGGGGAGGCATTCAAGGCTTGATAAATAGTAAAAAATGTTGGGCACATGTGTACCAATGAGTTTAAGACAAAGAAACCATAATTACTGAGAAGGAAAATGACATAAAGCAAGGTTAAGCTTGTTTAAGTGTGTTTTGTGCCCTTAAGCTCATTTAAGGCCATTTAAGTGGCCAAATCAGTTATCCCTCTCTCATTTGATCCTCCGCCTACCAAATAACATAGCCACACCTCCTCCATAACCACTACACCTTCAAACTTTCAATTGATTGAAATTAAAGGCAAAAGGAACCAATTGGAATCAAACTAAAGTTATTGCTTGCATGCTTCAAGGATCAAGCTTGATTTTCAGCCTACCCACTTTGGTAAGGGATCTCTTGCTCTCATGGGTTATTTTTTGTATTTTCAAGCAACCATGGAGCTAGGGCTAAGCTTGGAAGAGAGCCATGAGCTTGATGAACCAAGCTTAGTGAGGGGAGCGCACTTAGTGAAGGTTTTGTGACCTACTGAGAAGTGCACAATGATGGCAGTGAAGTAAAGGTTTCTAGAGCCCAAAGTTAGTACTAACTATTGTTAAAATCCTCCGAAGACCAAGCATTAGCTTGAGAAGGGCTGCAATAGTGATTTATTTAGGTTTATTACATGTTTTATGGACTAATCTATGGTTATTGTTGCTTCTGCATTTCATGTGTTTGTTGGTTGTGAGCTGCTGCATTTGATTGCTATATCTTGTATATATGCAGTGTCATTTTTGTGTTTTAGTGTCTTTGGATGCAGGTTTTGGTGATGGTCACATTGCCTATTGAAACCAAGTGTTACCCTTACTAAGTTTCTCAATGAAACTTACTCCCCTCAATTCTGTCATTTCAGGTCTAGCAGAAAGATCACACTCAAACTGAAATTTTTGTTTTGAGTTATGATTTGAAATTTCAGGTGAATTAACTTCCATATGTCTAGTTATGATCTAAAAATTTTTGGGATTTTAGGAGCACATTTGGTATTTTTAATCGTGTTGCTTATTGTGGTATGCAGCAGCTGTCTAGCATCCTGTTTCTAGAGTCCATTGTGTCTCAGGCACTCTTGTAACCTAGGATGCATGTTTAGCTTAGTTAAGACCATAATGTGTTGCATTTATGCATGTACATGTAGTGTATGTAAAATGAGACCACTATGCAAACATTTGAGTAGTGTTTTGGCTATGTAAGTGATGTGGTGCATAGCTACCTAAGTGTGAATGATGGGCTGCTTACTTGTAATTCTATTCTGGCCACATAAAGTTGTTAAATGCAAGGGAATTTAAATCATATGTGTAATGGACATATATGAGATAGCTTTGGAGGGTTTTCCCCTTGTGGATGAAGTGTTTGCACACTTATGAAATTTTGTATGGGCAAAATGGTCATAAAGTGACCAGAATTTTGACTCTGTACTTAAAGTTCTATATCTCCCTGGGTAGAAGGAATCGTGGTATGAAATTTTTACCATGCCTAGAAAACATCTACAGGTTAAACTAGAATTTGGAATTTCCATATTTTGAGCACTGTAGCCAAATATATGACGTTGCAAAGTTGGCTAAGTTACTGTTCATTCGGTTAGAATTTTGTAACAAACTTTAAAAATCCATTACTTGGTCCATAGGTGGTCTATTGATGTAAAACAAAATTTCTTGGTTTGCTCTAAGTCTCTACTTGATAATCTAGTTATGGTGCCAAAACTGTGCATTTAAACTCGTAGGATTGGTATGTCTTGTAAGTCATCAGAACAACACCCCTAATGTACATACTCAAGTGACCCTTTTGAGCACTATGTAAATACATGCATATTTCTCTAACCATAACACGCATATTTACATTTATGCACACTATGGAAGCTAAGAAGGAAAACACTAGCACAAGTCTTAGTTTTGGCTTCCACACATTAGGCAATCTTGTTAAGTTCTAGTGACCAGCCACTGCCCTTGTAACTTCCACTATTAAACTATATCATTCTAGCCATGTAACCCCCTATTTTATTCACTCCATTATCAATTATAGGTTTAGATAAAACCTATGAATTTTGTTTCACATCAATAGCTCACCTATGGACCAAGTTATGGATTTTTAAAGTTGGTCACAAAAATCTGACCAAATCAACAGTAACTTAGCCAACTTTGCAATGCTATATCTTTGGCTACAGGGCTCCAAATTCAGAAATTCTAAACCCAGTTCAACCTATAGATGTGCTCTAGACATGGTCAAAATTTCATACCAATATTCACTCTACACAGGGAGATATTAAACTTTAGATGGAGAGTCAAAATTCAGGTCACTTTATGGCTAGTTTGCTCATACAAAATTTCATAAGTGTGCAAACACTTCATTCACAAGGGGAAAGCCCTCCAAGGCTATGCCATACATGTCCAATATGTTAGTGTTGTGCCCAAAAAATCCAATCATGAGATGATTGTATTTTTTTTTGCACATTGAGTCGTGATATTTTATTAAGGCATTAATCCAGCAATCATATTCGTTGTTTTGTTTCTGCGTAACGTAATAAACATAATTGTAACCCTAGAACAATGATATTCTTAAACATCCCTGGTCTAGTATTATTGTGGAGTGGGTTACAATAATACATAACGACTAGCATATGTGGAGACTAATATGAGATATGTAGTCTACATATGGGTACAAGTTGGAGAACTTGTGTACTGGATCGACCCACCATGAGAACACTACATGGATCGTTATATGAGTGTCATCAGTGATTCTCATAGTGATCATGGTATATGTAGTCCTTCGACCTAAGATCATCAAGGTTCCCTACATGTGAGTCACATACTTTGATACTTTCCTTTGTTGCTCGTAACTGAGTGAACTTGAAGGAGGTCATTGGGTATGTCACATATCATGCGGAGGGATTTGTATGATCAAGATGGGATTTGTCCTTCCTATGTAATAGGAGTGATATCTTCGGGCCCCTTGATAGAGTAAGACTTAGAAAAATGCATGGCCATGCTCGGATAAGTTGATATACGATATCAATGTCATCAGTTTAAGTTGGTCTACTCGGTAGTCAAGAAACCAAAGATTAGGCTATACGGGAGTGACACATTCCATGTCTCGTGCTTAGTCTTGATATCTGGGACAAAGGGACAATGGCATATATTAGGGATGATCATAAAGGTTTAGTCGAATCATCGACAATCTTGTCACTTGGGTAGCAATAATGTGATGCTAGACACCGCTCATTGCTTATGATCATAAATGTGATTTATGATCATTGCCAACTTGGTAAGAGCCTATTGGGTCACACACATAGAGCTATTTGGATCATTAGAGTGCATGGGCTAATAATTTGGGTTTTGGGTTCACAATAATTTCGAATGAATAATGGGCCCAATAGTTGAGCCATTATTTACCCAAAATTAAAGCCTAATTGGATTAGAGCTTTGAAACCCATTAGGCCTGGAAGTTGAGTCTCACTATAAATACAACTTCTTGTGAGAAATTCGTAGGTCTCCTTGCCCTAACATCCCAAAAGGACAGCCGCAGTCTTCTCTTGAAATTCCTTGAAGGACGCAAGCTAGCACTGCGAGCGCACAAGAAACGCATCCGCTGGGACGTGGTGGAAGCGTGGTGATCCCGAGAGGCTCGTGTGGATGCCATAGAGATCTTGAACACATCAACTATTCAATTTTTGTGATTCGACTCTACAGTTGAGTGAGAGATCTCAACCGAAAATTAGGTATGAAAATTTTTGAACAACCCGGTTTACCCCGTTTCACTTGGAGCCTGGAGGGTTTTGGTTAAATTCTGTTGCGCTATTTGGCTCCCAAAACCCAACACAATACACATGGGAAATACATGCTCTTGCATCTAGCAACTTTATGTGGGCAAAACAGAATTTACAAGGTAGCAGCCTATCATTCACACTTAGGCAGCTTTGCACCACATCACATACATAGCCAAAACACTACCCAAATGTTCACATACTTGTCTCATTTTACATACACTATATGAAAATGCATACTTGCACTACATAATGGTCTTAAATTAGATAAATATGCAATCAAGTTACAGGAGTGCTTGAGACACAATGGACTTCAGAACATGATGCTGGACAGCTGCTGTATAGCACAATAAGCACCACCGTTAAAAATACCAAATGTGCTCCTAAAATCACCAAAATCTCAAGATCATAACTATACATATGGAAGTTTAAGTACCTAAAAATTTAGATTAGAACTCAAACAAAAAAGGTCAGTTTAAATGTGATCTTTCAACTAGACCTAAAATGAAAGAATTGAGGGGAACAAGTTTCATTGAGAGACTTAGTATGGGTAGCACTTGGATTCAATAGGAAATGTAACCATCATTAAAACCTGAATCCAAAAACACTAAAATACAAAAACCACAATGCATATATACAAGATATAGCAACCAAATGTGGCAGACATTCACAACCATCAAACACATGAAATGCAGTAGCAACATAAACCATAGGTTAGTCCATAAAACATGCAATAAACACAAATAAAACACTATGGAAACCCTAATCAAACTAATGCTTGGTCTTAGGAGGATTTTAACACTAGTTAGTACTAACTTTGGGTCTAGAAACCCTCATTTCACTGCCATCTTTGTGCACTACATACTAGGTCACAAAACCTTCAATAAGTGCACTCCCCTCACTAAGCTTGGTTCATCAAGCTCATGGCTCTCTTCCAAGCTTAGCTCTAGCTTCATGGCTACTTGAAAATGAAAAAACCACCCATGAGAGTAAGATAACCCTTGCCAATGTGGGTAGGCCAAAAAATCAAGCTTGATCCTTGAAGTATCCAAGCAAGAGCTCTAGTTTGCTTCCAATTGCTTTCTGTTGCCTTCAATTTCAATCTTGGAGGTATGGTGGCTATGGGGGAGCTATGGAAGAATTCTGGAGGAGGATTCTGGCTGGTTAGGTTGAACCTAAGAGAAGAAAAATTAATTTTGCACTTAAAGGAGCTTCGGTGCACTAAACACCCTTAATAACCTTAATCATGCTTTATGTCATTTTCCTTCTCACTAATTATGGTTTCTTTGTCTTAAACTCATTGGTCCACCATTGCCCAACATTTTTGACCATCCTTATCTTTCTTCGGCTGCCTTTTCATGTGTGAGATAACCCCATAATTCCACCCTTTGACTTAAGTCAAAAGCTTGAACACCTTAAGGTTTACACTAAGACATTCAGGTAGTGGGTATGGCTTTTGCTCTAGCCTCTGAAAAAGTTCCAACCGCACTCTTCTCTTGCCATTCCTTGGAGGACGCAAGCTAGCATTGTGAACACAATTTGAATGCATCTACTAAGATGTGGTGGAGGCATGGTGATCTTGAGAGGCTCGTGTGGATACCATAGAGAGCATGAACACGTCAAATGTTCAAGTTTTATGATTCAACCCAACAGTTGGGTGAAAGCTCTTAGCCGATTTAGGTTTGAAAATTTTGAACACCCAGTTTACCTTGTTTCACTTGGATACTTGAGGGTTTTCGTTATATTTCGTTGCACTTGTTTGGCTCCCAAAATTCTACATCCTGATGGACCCTACCTATATGGGACATACAAGGAAGACAAAGATAAAGGACATGACATGGAAGACTGTTGGCTGTTGAAGTAGCCCTTTAAAGAAATTATTCAAGTAGGAAAGCTGTGGGAGTGTGCTGCTAGAGTAGATTACCTCCCACCAGAAATTAGGAGGAAAAACAATAAGGATCCAGTACCACCAGTAGGGTTCATCCATATGAATGTAAATGGAGGGTCCTCCTCGAGTCGCAAACATCAAGGGTGCAAGATCACTCAGCTAGATGTGCATGATGGAAATATTGTCTTGACAAGGCAAAATTGGTCTCATCTCTATGATATTTCATTGAGGCACTATTCGAGTAATTGTGTTTTTTTTTTGTGTGACATTGGTGTCCTTGGGGACCTCGGTCGTCTGAGCCTTGCATCGACGTCTGTGAATGTAGGCACACTAGTCAGCTACAGTCTCTGGAAGACACCAAAAAATGGGGTGAAGGTAATCCTCAGAATAATTTTTTAGAAGGGATTTTCTGATGCTCAAGGAAGAAGGTAATTAGCTGGGAGTATTAAGTAAGCACAATAGGATAACCTGCTTGTAACATACCAAGAGTTTTCTCTTATATACTAGCTGCTAGGGGTAAAACTCTTAGATCTACCTTACACATGTTCGGCTAGATCAGGGGACAAGAGTCTACATCATCCCAATTGTCTCTATAGCTAGCTATTTTGGCCTTGGTGAGCACTTCGCAAGTAACTGGGAGTAGCTTTATAATAGTATTTGTCTATTTTGTGGTATGTCACTGCCAAGGCACAAGGGGCATACTTCGGTCAAGAAAATCTTCAAAGTACCATAGGCTAAGCTTTTACGGCTCAAAGGTCACAATATTTGGCTAGAGTACCCAGTCCATATGTTGACATCGGGTAATCCTAGAGACCCATGGCCTTCAGCCATCAGACATAATCAAACATAGTTATAATCCTAGAATAATAGTATTCTTAAATGTCCCTTATCTTGTTTTATTATGGAGTTGGTTGCGATATTACATAAATACTAGTTTGTGTGGAGACTAATATCAGATTTGTAGCCTACATATGGGTACAAGCTGGAGAACTTGTGTACTAGACCAGCACACCATGAGAACGCTACGTGGATCATTATATGTGTGTTATAAGTGATTCTTATACTGATCATGGTATATGTACTGCTTTGACCTAAGGTCATGAGGTTCCGTACATATCAATCACGTACTTTGATACTTCCTTTTGTTGCTCGTAACTAAGTAAACATGAAGGTGGTCATTGGGTATGTCACTTATAATGCAGAGGATTTTGTATGATTAAGATGGGATTTGTCCATCCTATGTAATGGGAGTGATATCCTTGGGCCCTTTGATTGAGTGAGATCAAGGAAATGCAAGGCCATGCTCAGATGAGTTAATATGGGATATCAATGTCATCATTTTTAGTTAGTTTACTTAGTATTCAAGAAACCTTAGATTGTCCTATATGAGAGGGACACATTCCATGTCTCCTACTCAGTCTTGATTACTTGGATAAAGGGACAATGACATATACAAATAATGATCATAGAGATTTAGGTGAATCACTGACTATCTTGTCACTTAGGTAGCAATGATGTGTTGCTAGACACCACTCATTGTTTATGATCATAAATCTAAATGATGTATTGCTAGACACCACTTAGAGCCAATTGGTTTATTTGAATGCATGTGCTAAATTGTTTGGTTTTGGTTTCATGATAATTTTAGAGAAATAATTGGCCCAAAGGTTTAGACATTTTGAAGCCTAAAATTAAACCTAATTGGATTAGGATTTTCAAACCTATTACCTTTGGGAGTTAAACCTAATGTTTTTTAGACTATAGAGAACATCTGATAATGGGTTGACCATTAAGCTAGGGGCTAATGCCTTATGGTTTGAAACCAATAGAGGCAATACTTTCAATTCTTTAGAGACTTTTCATAGGCTTTCCTTAGACATTTCATGGGGACTAGGCCAACTTCCAAGATAATTGCTCACCTGTTAAAGATAAGGCAAGGTAAACATGAATCTCTCAGGGGCTTCATGCAATGGTTCAATCTTGAATTCATTCTAGTACAAGATTTGTCCCCTGAGTTACATTTGGTAGCTTAAACTTAAGGCTTGTTGAAGGATTCTAGGTTGACCTAGGACCTACATAAGAACTCTATAAAGAATGTTAAAGAATTCCTTCATTGAGCAACTAGGTATATGCATGTTAGGGAGCTTAACTGGCCAATGCTTCTGAAAGAGCAACCAAGGCCAAAAGAAGGAGGATCCTTTTCAAGCAAAAGAAACAAAAACATTGAACCTCTATGGCCCAACCTCATTCTACCTTCACTAAAAGAAATGAGGGAAAATGTAATATATGAACTAGAAAGGGAGAACAAGGTGCCTAGATGGACCTTGGCTATATAGGCCCTACAAACAAGACAAGGATAACGGACATGACACGGAGGACTATTGGAAGTTGAAGTAGCTCCTTAAAGAAATTATTCAAGTAAGAAAGCTATGAGAGTGTGTTGCTAGAGTAGATTCCCCCCACCAGAAATGAGTAAGGAAACTATAAGGATCCAAGACCTCTAGTAGGGGTCATCCATATGAATATAAATGGAGTGTCCACCGCAACTCACAAACATCAAGGGTGCAAGATCACTCAGCTAGAGGTGCCTAATGCAAGCAATGTCATGACGAGGCACAACGGATCTTATATCTGTTAGTATTGTGCCCAAAAGCAAATCATGATTTGATTATACTTTGCACATTGAGTCATGAAATTTTATTGAGGCATTATTCCAGTAATTGTGTTTATTGTTTTTATTCTGTGTGACATTGGAGTCCTTGAGGACCTCGATCGTCAGATCTTTGTATTGACATCTCTGAATGTAGGTACACCCGTCAGCTACAGTCCCTGGAAGACACCAGAAAATGGGGTGAAGGGAATCCCCAAAATATTTTTTAAAGAGGGATTCTCTGATGCCCAAGTAAGAAGGTAATATAGCTGGGAGTACTGCATGAGCACAATAGGATAGCCTGTTTGTAACATACCTAGAGTGCTCTCTAATATACTAGCTTCCAGGGGTGACATTCTCTGATTTGCCTTACACGTTCTGCTAGATCAGGGGACAAATGTATACATCATCCTAATTGCCTCCATGGCTAACTATTCTGACACAGGCCTTGGTGAGGACTTCACACGCACCTGGGAGTAGCTTTAAAATGGTATTCATCTGTATTGTAATACATTGATGTCAAGGCACGTGGGGCAATCTTCCGTTAGCAAATCTCTGAAGTACCATAGGCCGAGCTCTTTTGGCTCCAAGGTCACAGTATTTGGTCAGACTACCCAGTCCATATGTTGTCCTTGGGCGATCTTAGAGGCCCATGACTGATGGCCTGGGGCCTCATCGTTTATAGTCATAACGACTGGTGGAGGAACTTCTGGGAGGAAGAACGCCTGGTGGATTGGACGGCCCAGAGGAGAGTGCCTGAAAGCTCAGAAACAAAAGGTTAGGAGGCCCCCGGAGTGTTTTTCCGGGGGGGGAGCCTCCGACGCCCAAGTTAGTGGTGGCAGAGAGAAAG
>KK900873.1:120708-135211 GCA_000696445.1 Aquilaria agallochum
GCCTCTTCGGGAAACAAGCCCTGAGTTCGGGGTTTCCCAGCTTCAGGGAGTTCTGCCTTCGGGGATATCGTGTTCGGTTCGCTATGTTAGGTGCCAATTTTCCGAAGGCGATCAGTTCACGACCCTGGGGGGGGGCGAGTAGTGTCCTGGCGTGCCGGGCTCGGAGCTCTTCGGCTATCTCCCGAGGTGCCTGATCACACCTTTTCTCGGGTAGCGCCAGCTTCTTCTGGCCATGACTGTGGCAGGGAGTTCGGCCAGATAGAGGCGATAGCCTTTGGCTATCAATGACCTTCGGCCATCAGACATAATCAAACGTATTTATAACCCTAGAATAATAGTATTCTTAAATCTCCCTAGTCTAGTATTATTGTGGAGTGGGTTGTGATAGTACATAATACTACTTTGTGTGGAAACTAATTTAAGATATGTAGTCTACATAAGGATACAAGTTGAAGAACTTTTATACTAGACCGAACCACTATGAGAAAGCTACATGGATCATTACATTTGTGTAATAAGTGATTCTCATACTGATCATGGTATATGTAGTGCTTTGACCTAAGGTCATCAAGGTTCACTACATATCAGTCACATACTTTGATACTTCCCTTTGTTCCTCATAACTGAGTGAACCTAAAGGTGGTTATTGGCTATGTCACATATCATGCAGAGGGTTTTGTATGATCAAGATGGGATTTGTCCCTCCTGTGTAACAGGAGTCATGCATTTCCTCAATCTCACTCAATTAAGGGGCCCGTATGCATGGATGAGTTAATATGGGATATAAATGTTATTAGTTTTAGTCAGTCTACTTAGTAATCAAGAAACGTTAGATTGGCTTATATGAGAATGACACATTCCATGTCTCATGCTCAGTCTCAATATCTTGGACAAAGGGACAATGACATATATGAATAATGATCATAGAGATTTTGGCAAATCACTGACTATCTTGTCACTTGGGTAGCAATGATGTGTTGCTAGACACTGCTCATTGTTTCTGATCGTAAATGTGATTTATGATCATTTTCAATGTGATAGGAGCTTATTGGGTCACACATTTTGAGCCAATTGGATTATTTGAATGCATGGGCTAAATTGTTTGGTTTTGGTTTCATGATAGTTTCAAATAAATAATTGGCCCAAAGGTTGAGACATTTTCAAGCTTAAAATTAAACCTAATTGGATTAGGGTTGAAAACCTATTAGGCTCGGGAGTTAAGCTTATATATATATATATATCATATTGTAAGGATTTTCAGGCCCTAGCCTCCCTAAGGATGAAATTAGAAGGGTCTTGAAAAGTTCTAGTTGTACTTTCCTCTTTCCTTTCCTCGTAGGACATAAGCTATAACATTGGGTGGAAGAGGAATGCACCTACTAAAATGTGGTAGAGGCATGGTGATCTGAGTAGTTCGTGTGGATATCGTATAGAGCTTGAACATGTCAACTATTCAAGTTTGTGATCTAACTCAATAGTTGGGTGAAAATCTCAATTGACTAGGTATAAAAAATTTTGAACGCCCAATTTACTTTATTTCTCTTGGATTCTGAAGGATTTCAGTTAGTTTTTTATGTGCTTATTTGGCTTCCGAAACCCTATAGTGATATTAGAGCTACTGGTGAAACCCTAAATCAGGATTAAGTGTCGAATCACATGATTTGTTGAATGTTCTCTTTGTTTCAATGATGATTAATTGGATTGATTCATGATGTGTGAACAGGAATGCATAATATATGTGAGATATATGAAGAAATGGCACAAAGAGGTTATTGAAATTAACCTTAGATTGATGGATATGAGATATCTATCTAAATTAGGATTGTTGCAACTACAAATTAGGATTCTCGCAATAGTTACTACAACCTTAGCAAACATTAGCCATGTATTGTTTGGGCACCTTGGGTAAGGTGCTTTTAGCTGCTTGGATAAGGATGGTGTTAGTGTTAGTGTTGTGCCCAAAAGCCAATCGTGAGATGATTGTATTTTTGCACATTGAGTCATGATATTTTATTAAGGCATTAATCTAGCAATTATGTTTGCTATTTTTTTTTTCTGCGTAACGTAATAAACATAATTATAACCCTAGAATAATGATACTATTAAATGCCCCCAGCTAGTATTATTATGAGCAGGTTTTAATGATACATAACGACTAGCATATGTGAAGACTAATATGAGATATGTAGTCTACATATGAGTACAAGTTGGAGAACTTGTTACTAGACCGACCCACCAGGAGAATACTACATGGATCGTTATATGAGTGTCATAAGTGATTCTTATAGTGAGCATGGTATATGTAGTCCTTTAACCTAAGATCATCAAGGTTCCATACATGTGAGTCACATACTTTGATACTTCCCTTTGTTGCTCGTGATTGAGTGAACTTGAAGGAGGTCATTGGGTATGTCACATATCATGTGGAGTGATTTGTATGATCAAGATGGGATTTGTCCCTCCTATGTAATAGGAGTGATATCTTNGGGCCCCTTGATAGAGTGAGAGTTAGAAAATGCATGACAATGCTCAGATGAGTTGATATACGATATCAATGTCATCAGTTTAAGGTGGTCTACTAGGTAATCAAGAAACCAAAGATTGGGCTATACAAGAGTGAGACATTCCATGTCTCATGCTTAGTCTTGATATCTTGGACAAAGGGACAATGGCATATATGAGTAATGATCATAAAGGTTTAGTCGAATCACCGACAATCTTGTCACTTGGGTAGCAATGATGTCTTGCTAGACACTACTCATTGCTTATGATCATAAATGTGATTTATGATCATTGCCAACGTGGTAGGAGCCTATTGGGTTGTACACATTGAGCTATTTGGATCATTAGAGTGCATGGGCTAATTATTTGGGTTATGGTTTCACAATAATTTCACATTAATAATGGGCCCAAAAGTTGATCCATTATTAAGCCCGAAATTAAAGCCTAACTGGATTAGGGCTTTGAAACCTATTAGGCCTGGAAGTTGAGTCTCACTATACGTACAACTTTTAGTGAGAAATTTGTATCTTCTTGCCCTAGCCTCCCAAAAGGATAGCCAAACTCTTCTCTTGCAATTCCTTGGAGGACGTAAGCTATCACTGTGAGCACAAGAGAAACGCATCTGCCGGGACATAGTGGAAGCGTGGTGATCCCGACAGGCTCATATGGATTCCATAGAGAGCTTGAACACGTCAACTATTCAGGTTTTGTGATTTGACTCTACAGTTGAGTGAGAGATCTTAACTGAAAATTAGGTATGAAAATTTTCAAACACCCGGTTTACCCCATTTCACTTG
The DNA here is from genome assembly GCA_000696445.1 of Aquilaria agallochum. NCBI lineage: Eukaryota > Viridiplantae > Streptophyta > Magnoliopsida > Malvales > Thymelaeaceae > Aquilaria > Aquilaria agallochum. The sequence continues at coordinate 124,008 of KK900873.1, forward strand.
GATCCTGGAGGGTTTCAGTTAAATTCCGATGTGCTTGTTTGGCTCCTAAAACCCAACTATTAGGTTCTTTGTTGCTTAGAATAGTTGATCTTGGGTAGCATAATCAGAACACAATTTTTTTGCTCCAGGGGGCACTTCCTCTTGAAATCCCTACCCCCCCAAGGGCAGCTCCCCTTTACCCACACTGCTAATCAGCTAACGGGACCATTTTTTTAGTCTATAAAGTGCCACATTAATAAACTAGTTAACAACCCATGTTAATTGGCATGTATTTTCTTGTTGAAAGAGATTGGACATAGTATACTTGTTGTTTGTGGAAGCATGGGGCATGGTTATAGCCCCGGTTAGCTGTACTTGTAAATATGGCTTGCATGTCATGCCTCTTCTTTGCTACTTTCTTTGTACCTTCTCTTATCACCTTACTGCCCTCGAATGTGACTTGAGGTTTCTATCATCATTGTAGTTATACTTTTTGAGATCATCCAAGCCGCACATGAAGACCTTTTATTTTTCTTAGGATTTTATAATATTCTCATTGGCTTGAGAATATTCTATAGTTTGGGCTATAACCATGTCACATTTAATTTGCTGTTAGTATGATATGAATTTTTTATATTTGTTTGTGATGCATGTATAAGAGAACCTATGATGGCCCTCATAGTGGGAAGCTTGATCGAGAAAGCTAAAGTAATTAAATCCTAGTGGGAAGCTTGCTTCAGGAAAGTAAAGTAATTAAATGCTAGTTTAGGGAAAAATGGTAATTTTGTGTCCAGAAGTGTCAAACGGAGTCTTGGGAGTTAAAAATGATTTTTCAAAATCTAAGCCTTCTTTAAACCCAAAATTAGCCAAAGTAAATAAGGTTTGACCTGGTTTTGACTTTAGATACTATTTAGGGAAGGGAGTTTTTTGTAAATTTTAACAAAGTTGGGTGACTTACTGTTTTAAAAAGGTTTAAAGCTTAATATAGTGTTGGAGGCTACCAATTTTGTTCCCATTCACTCCAAACCCGAGCTCCCAGTTCAACCATTGATTTCTACCTCAATTGTTGGCCAAATCCAAGTGCTTTTTGTGGAAATTGAAGCGTCCAAGTGTATATAAGCTTTAGGTGGCTTAATTAAAGAAGATTTTGTGTTCTCCAAGCTTGGGATCATGTTTTCGAGTTGGTTCCTTATTTTGGGTGAGTGCAAACTTTATTTTCATGGTAATTTCTTGTTTATTTGATGATTTGAAGCTTGAGTTTTGGTTATACATTAGTAAGTTGTTGTCATTTGCATAGGTTTGCTTGGAACTTAGGTTGAACTTTGTGGAACCTTGTTCTTGGTAGGAAGTTGCTTGATTCTTGCTTGGAACTTGACATTAAGGTAAGGGATTGAAGGTTTTATGTTCAATTAATGCTATTTAAGTGTTGGTGCTTGATGAAATCAAGTAGTTTTGTGAATGGCATTGATTAAGGGCATGTTCATGGTGGACTGGGCTTGAATTTATGGATTTTGTGTTCTTTTGACGCATCATAAGAAGGTTTTAATGCTGTATTTGTGGCCTATGCAAGTTATTTTATAGGTATATAAGGATTGGAGGCATCCCTAGTTTGCCTTAAAGCAACAGCAAGCCTCCGAATAGGCTTAGGATGGCTTTTCTCAGGTTTAGGGCATAGGACCTGGCACCTAGGTAGGACATGGTGCTCTAGTGCCCAAGGCACCTTTCAGGCTCATAGAACTAAGTGCTCCTATAGCCTAGGTTCTAGAGGCTTGTTCTGCAACAAAAATCATCTTTTTGAAAAATGATCCAAATGAGGGCAAGGATAGTCTTAGGGTTACCTAAGGGTTGTAGTTGTACAATCACACTTTAGAACTCCTAAAACTCTATCATGATCTAGGGCTTTCTCATAGTTTCATGGATGGAAAATGCACGTCATGAGAAAATTAGTTAATGGGCCATAGTAATACACCATTAAATAAGGTGGAAGGTTTAGCACCATTGAGACATTAGTTGTACATTCAGTGTTCATTGCCTTGATGAGGAAACCTTAGTACACCTAGTGGGTTCTTCAGGACCAAGGAATTATTAGTCCAACCATAGTGCCCCTGTGCAACATAAAGGAGGTTTAACTAGTGATAAACTTCACTAGTTAGGCTAGTATGCATTATTTACTAGTAGACTAGGTGGAGGATAAGTTCCAAGGGAGTAAAATATATGCGCATAGATTTAGCCATACACTATATGAGCTCACAATAGATTTCATATAACTATATATTTGTTGTCCTTAGTATCTTTCTTTACAGGTGAAGACCACTTATCGAGATTTCTTGAATTCTCACTCCCTAGTTTATGTTATCTAGATTCTGACGGTGTTGAGGGTTGTTGTGGTAGTCTTTTGTTGCAGGAATTTTGATATGAGAATCTTTTTTATTCTAGTCTTCTTAGTTACTTGCCAATGAAGTAATCGTACTAACTATAGTATTTTCTTGGCTACAGAGACTAGCAAGTACATAGATAGGCTTTTATGACTCACCACTAGAACTCATCTCCAAGGTGGGAGTTATTTGGGAGGATCTCAGTAAGAAGGCCTATGTATGTTGTATGCCTAGTTGCCTTCCATGTCTATGAATGGAGCTTAAGACTCTAGCGTTGCTCTTGGGTGAAGAGTAGTAGTCTACTTTTGTTGTATGCCCTCACATCGCTATTATGTGTAGTAATGATAATAAAAATGCTAGTTTTATATACTTTGACTATTTGAACTTTGATTTCCATGAAAGGTGCTTAGGTAATGTGAATGTTTTACAGTTTCAATTTACTCAATCGAAAGCTAAAAAAGCAAGCTTGGTTGCATTTCTAGTTTAATCAGCTGGTATCATGAAGTTTTAATTTGGACACTTATATAACTAGCCAATTGCAACCACCATTAGATCCATTCTCACAAGTTTCCTAGGCTGGGCCAAGGGCGGCCTATTAGTGTTGTGCGTAAAAGCAAATCATGAGATTATTGTATTTTGTACATTGAGTCATGATATTTTATTTATCCATTAATCCAGGAATTACATTTTCTATTTTGTTTCTACAAAACGTAACAAACATAATTGTAACCCTACAATAACGATATTCTTAAATGTCCCTGGTCTAGTGTTATTGTGGAGTCGGTTACAATAATACATAATGACTAGCATATGTGGAGACTAATATGAAATTTGTAGTCTACATATGGATACAAGTTGGAGAACTTCTATACTGTACCGACCCACCATGAGAACGCTACATGGATCGTTATATGAGTGTCATAAGTGATTCTCGTAGTGATCATGGTATATGTAGTCCTTTGACCTAAAGTCAACAAGGTTGCTCACATGTGAGTCACATACTTTGATATTTCCCTTTATTGCTTGTAATTGAGTGAACTTGAAGGAGGACATTGGGTATGTCACATATCATGCGGAGGCATTTGTATGATCAAGATGGGATTTGTCCTTCCTATGGAACAGGAGTGATATCTTTGGGCCCCTTGATAGAGTGAAACTTAGAAAACACATGGCCATGCTCAAATGAGTTAATATATGATGTCAATTTAAGTTAGTCTACCCGATAATCAGGAAACCAAAGGTTGGGCTATACGAGAGTGACATATTCCATGTGATGAACTGCTGCACCGTCGTTGTGTGACATCGTGAGCCTGGAGCAAAGACTGCCGGTGAGGGAACGCCTGGGTGAGGAAGGTCCGGTGGTAGGAGGACTGCGAATACTCAGAAAAAACAAGGGTTAGGAGTTCCCCGTGGTGTTTTTCCGGGGAGGAGCCTCCAACGCGCAAGTCAGTGTTTTGGGATTGGAGAATGAGCAGTAAATGGAGAGATTTTTCCCCTTAAAGTCCAATGCATTTACCTGGGGTGCTTACCGAATATTTATAGGGAGGTGAACAGCAGGAGTTTGTTTGACGAGGCTGGCCCAGATCATGATACGTGTTCAGTCAGATGCAATCCATACCTTCGGGGAAAGGGGGAGCATTTAGCCGACCACAGGCCGCCTGGCTAGGGGCCTAAGCCGCGCGAGGGCGGCATGTCAGAGCGTGTTTGGGGGCGACGTGTCAGAGATGTGTCAGAGGCTCCTTAATTGCTTCTGCCGTACTCCTGAGGTTCTTTTGGTAGAAGAGAGCTCTTCGAAGGAGGAGAACTATCTCCCGAGATCACTTCAGCCATCCAGGAATATCGTCACCGAGGGTTGTCCCGTTTAGGGATGTCTTTCATTGCCGAGGGTGGTTCGGTCATCTTACCGAGGGTGATGGTGGACCGTATTTCCGAGGTTGGTATTGTCGTCCCCAGGGATGAAGAATTACCGAGGTCGAGTATGAGAGGGGCCGGACACACTCCTTTCCGAAGTCGGTGCTTTCCTTACCCGAGCCTACGGGTTCGAAGGGTGATAGGCACTTCAGCTATCACATGACCCCCTAGAAAAGTCGAAGTGGAGACTTCAGCTCTGGGCTCCAGGAGGACATTTTGCCGAACTCCGAGGAGGACACTGCTCAAAGAGGAGTTTCGTCATCCGAAGGTGTTCCTTCTCGGGCGAGGTGCAACACCCAATCCTTTGGCGATCTAGGGGCGCATACTCCCTTTAGTTTTACTTTTTCTGCTATGGGTTAGTGAACCATTGCATCTTGTAACCAGGTGTGTCAGTTATGGATGGGCGTGCCTGGGTTTGCGCGATGTCAAAGGGCGTGCCCTAGTTTCTCGCGTTGGATGACACGTGGCTGCTGATAGATGGTGAATAGTTATGTCGGTTACATTAATTGCGTGTCTTCACCTTCGAGGAGCAATAATGACGACGTTTCACCTTCAAGGAGTAATAATGACGACGTTTCGCTTACCCCCTTCAGCCTATATAAACACCTTTTGCCCCAGACATTCACACTATTCTCTTTTGGTTCTGTTTTGCTCTAGATCTCTTTCTCATCTTTTTTCCCTTTTTGGCAGCGATTCTAGAGGCGGAGCTATTTCCGGCTACCCCTCATGACAGCATCTAGGAATCCAGACTTCGGCAAGACTTTCGGTGGGTCTTTTCTTCCACAGTTCTTCCTTTCTTCCGAGGTTGTTTTTTAAGAAGTTTTGTTTTTCCGAAGTCCTTCGATTCTCTTCCTTCATTCTTTCGAGGTTGCCTTTCTTCTTTTTCGAGAGATGTTGAATCCAACTCCACTGATGCCGTACATCCTACCCCCGAAAGCTTTCTCCCCCTTGAGTCTTATCCATGCTGTACCACTTTAGACAAGATGATGAAGTGGATAGCAAAATACTATCTCCCTTCTTACATCGTTCTGAGGTTACCTATCCCGGGTTCATACGACTATAGTGCTCCTTTGGGTGAGATCACTGTTTATCGGGCCCAATTAAAAGCCGGTCTTCGGTACCCTCCCCCTCGGATGGTATGCGAGTTCTGCAAGTTTCACAGAATTTTCCGTGAACCAGCTCCCTCCTAATTTTTATTCTTACTTCAATTCTTTTCTTTACACGTGCGGGGTTTTTAAGATACAACCCCAATTTCTTTTCTTCCTTCAATACTACAAACTCCACCTGGTCCCGAAGGGTGGCTTTTACTTCTTGCTTCCCCGAGGGTCTGGGAGCAAAAAATTCACTTTCACCTTCGAAAAGAGGGATAGTTGGCGGGGGTGGCAGAAGAAGTTCTTCTTCGTGTCAATTCCCAAATTTTGGAGCTACATACTGACCAGGTGGGCTTCGGGGACACTTAAGATCGACATCGCTGACCCTCGAAGGCTTCTGACCTCGGGGTGGCTACCGAGTTCACCGAATTCGACTGGCGCATTCGGGCAGTTGCAGACTGGGACCCTGAGGTCCCTCCGTGCTCCTTGTATCCCTTTCCCATTAAGTGGGACCTCATCACTGAAGAGGTCCTTCGGGAACTGGGAGTAATTCACGCACATAAGTTTGACCCGAACATGCATGTGCCTATTCTTCTGGGGAAGAAAGCATGGGTGGTGATGCTTATTCGGTGTGAGATCTCGTACGAGGCTTTTGCTGAGGGTAAGTTATCTTTCAGGTTTTGCTAACCTGACGGAACTTTGGCGTGATTTCGTAGAGGATGTAACTCATGCTCCCTGGTTGGAGGCTTATGCCCGAATAAGGGCTCTTCGGGATAGGCGTATCCCGAAGGATAAAGTGCCAAGGGAGCCGTTCAAGACTTTCATGGAGGACATGAATTTGTTCTCCAAGCACAGCCAATTAATGGCTTCCCAGATGGCGACGGGTGTGCTGACGAACGCCACTTTCCAGTCGCTCATCGACAAATGCCCAAATGAAGAGACCGCGAGGATGACCGAATACGCCGCCCAGATAGGTTTTTCTTCTTTCCTTAGAAAAATTTCCCTCTGAGTTTTTGTTGCTTCTTGACCCTTATTCTGGGCCTTCTTTTCTGTAGCTCTTGGCGTACAGCGGGTACTTCCGCTCCTGGGTGGTGAAGCAGGCTAAGGCTCGCTCTCGGTCTGAGGATTCTCCAAAAAAGGTGAAGGAATTTTTTGCTAGATACATCCTCAAGTATGGTGAGCTGAACAAAATTGTGCAGGAGGACGTTGTGAATCTTCGGGCCGAGCTTTAGCAGAGAAAGAAGGAGCTCCTCCTCAACTTTTCGGCTAAGGTCGAGGACCTCGACTCAAAGTGCGCTGTTCTTTCCTCAGAGAATGAGGCCCTTCGGAAAGAAAGGGCAAAAGATGGTGAGAACCTCATGAAGGTGCTCGCTTTGAATGCCGATCTCCAGGCCAAAGTTGACTTGTTGAGGAAGGAGGGCAAGAGTAAGAAGAATAAGAAGAAGAAGCTCGAAAAGGAGGTTGTGGAGCTTACGGCAGAGCTGTTAGCACTGAGCACCAAGAAGGACTAGTCAGACCAAATGATGAAGGTGTCGTATCAAGACGGCTTCTGTTTGGCGCGACATCAAGTCCTCTCTCGGTACCCTGAGCTCGACCTCTCTTTCCTGTCCTCTTTGGATTTTCCCAAGGAGCCCAGGTGGACATGGTTTAAGTTGGAGTTCCTCAACCTGCCTCCCGCTGTGCCTGCACCTCCGGATGGTGCTTCCCTAGAAGACGCCGCTACCGAGGAGGCACTGGACGTTCCGGTTCAGCCATAGAATTTTTTCTTCTTCCTTTCTCTTGTAACCTTGCTCTTCTGTAGCGTTTGCCTCAAAACTTATAAAGATTTTTTTTCTTAAGTCTCCGCTCTTTCCTCCGAGTATGATTCTTCAAAAGTTTGTATAATTCTATGTGCGTATCTTCGGCCAATGCTCGAAAACCATGCTTTCCGGAAGTATCGTACTGTTTTTCCTTTAGCAAGACTTTCCTGATATCTTTTCCAAACGTATTTTTAGGTCCTGCTAAGGGGTTAGCACCTTCGGAAAAGAGCCAATGTACTAGAAGCCCTTTTTAGTAACGTGACCATGTTCAGTGTATAATCCACATTTTTGTTGGTGACTTCAGGAAAGAGTAATCACAAGTTTTTCTTCTAAGTGTAGAATTTTTTCAGAGAGTCTGAATGCCAAGTGTTTTTCAACTCTACTCCCTCATTATCGCCCAATTTGTAGACCCCTAGGCGGACTTCATCGAGGACCAAATAAGGTCCTCCCCAGTTTGCCCGAAGTACCCCGTCTGATGGCCTTTGAGGCTTGAATTCGGCCTTTCATAGGACGAGGTCTCCTTTTTTGATTTTTTGTCTCTTCACATGTAAGTTAGCAGCATTGGCTACACTTTGTTGGAAAGCCTTTCTCCTAAGTTCAGCCATTTCGTGATGTTCCTCGGTGAGGTCTAGTTTTGCCCTCAAACCGAGGTTACTTCCTCTTTCATCGAATACCTGTATTCTTATAAAAGGTCATATGACCTCGATGGGAATAATGGCTTCTGTCCCGTATACGAGCGAGAAAGGAGTTTCTCCAGTGGCCCTTCGGGGAGTCGCGCGATAGCTCCATAGTACACTTAGGAGCTCTCCTAGCCATTTCCCCTTTGCCTCCTTTAGCCACTTCTTCAAGCCATCTTTTATTGTCCTATTGGATACCTCGACTTGCCCATTGGTTCGGGGATGGGCTACCGGGGTGAAATGTAACTTTATGCCGTGGTTAGCCACATTCTCGGAGCCCCCTATCAGTAAACTGGGTGCCATTGTCGGTCACTATTACCCTCGGTATGCCAAATTGGCATATGATATTTTTCCAGACGAACTTTTGGGTATCTTTCACCAAGATTGATGCCAATGGCTCTGCTTCGATCCACCTAGTGAAGTAGTCCACCGCAACTATACAAAACTTCACCCCACCAGGGGCGCTCGGGAGAGTTCCGATGAGGTCCAAAGCCCAGAGGTGAAAGGGCAAGCGTAGTCTGCCGAAGTTATTTTTTTCAAAGGTAACTTCTGGATGTTGGTGTGCCTTTGATAGTTGTCGCATTTTTGGACAAATTGTCTTGCATCCTTTCTTAGGGTAGGCCAAAAGTAACCTTGGCGAAGTAGTACTCTAGCGAGGGCGTCTGTTCCTATGTGGGAACCACAGGCCCCCTTGTAAACTTCTTCGAGGACTGTTCTGACATCCTTTTCTTTTACGCACCTCTGAAGGCACTTGCATACTCTTGTCTGTACAGTTCATCCCCGACGAGGAAGTATCTGCCGGAGCGCTTTCGCACCTTTGCGGCCTGGGTTGGGTCTTCGGGTAGTACCGAAGTTGCCAGGTATTTTTTGATGGAATCTTGCCATCCTACTTCCGAGGTTGCTATGCACATTAACTCCGTGCTAGGTTGTTTTAGCGCCTCAGTGGGTTCCTTGGATTTGGCCGAGGTATCAGCTTGAGCGTTATCTCTTCGGGGCACATTTTCTATTTATACCGAATCGAACTCTTTAATGAGCTCCTTAACGAGGTCATGGTATTTTGCAAAGGTTGGATCCTTTGCAGTGTAATCTCCTTTCATCTGCCAGATGACTAGTTGTGAGTCGCTGTGGGCCTTGAGGTTTCTTACATCGACTATTTTGGCCAGTTTTAGTCCTGCTATGAGGGCTTCATATTCAGTGATGTTATTGGTGACATCGAAACCGAATTTGATGGCTTTGGTGGCTTCCATGCCCTTGGGCCCCCGAAGGACCACACCAGGGCCTTAGTGTTCGGCGCCTGAGGCTCCATCGATGAAGAGTTTCCACTTGGGTTCAATTGTCATTGGATCTTTCGAGGTGACTTCAACATCCCCGATTCCTGGAATTTCAACGATGAAGTCTGCCAATGCTTGGGCCTTTATTACTTTTTTTGGCTCATAAGTGATTTCGTATTCTCCGAGCTCGATACACCATTTTGACAACCTTCCTGAATGCTCTACTTTTTCATCATGTCACATAAAGGTAGGTTGCTTCGGACAATAATGGGATGTCCTTGAAAATAGAGCCGTAGCCTTCTGCCCGCAAGCACTAAGGCATAGATGGCTTTTTGGAGGAATGGGTACCTGACCTCGGAACCATCCAAGAATTTGCTCACATAATATACTGGCCACTGCCTCCCACCCTCTTCATTCACCAGGACTGAACCCCACAACTTTTTTAGTGACGGCGAGGTAGACAATGAGAGGTTCTCCTTCCCGTGGCTGCCGAAGTGTCGGTAGATGGGTTAGGTAGCTTTTAAGCTCGTCCCAAGCTTTCTGGCATTCTGGATTCCAAGGGTGCTCCTCAACTCCGGAGTTGCCTTTGCTCTTAGGTGTTTTAGTAAGCACCTTGAAGAACGATCGACATCGGTCACTGTACCTAGAGATGAACTTACTAAGGGAAGTAATTCTTCTTGTAAGCCTTTGTATATCCTTGATGGATGTAGGTGTTTGGAAACCTAGCAGGGCTTTGACCTTTTCGGGGTTGGCGTCTATCCCCCATTCCGATACCATAAACCCAAGGAACTTCCCTGCACTTACTCCAAACATGCACTTTTCGGGATTGAGGCGGATGCCAAACTCCCGAAGTCGTTGAAAGGTCTCATTTAAGTCGTCGATATGATTACTAGGCATTCTGCTCTTAACTATCATATCATCGACATATGCCTCAATGTTTCTCCCAATCTGAGAGTCGAACACTTTATTCATCAACCTCTGATAGGTAGCCCCTACTTTTTTAAGCCCGAAGGGCATTCTGACGTAGCAGTAGGTACCAACATCGGTGACGAAGGCTATTTTTTCTTCATCTTCAGGTTTCATCCAAATTTGATGATACCCACTGAAGGCATCAAGGAAACTGAGAAGACCGTATTTGGCGGTTGAATCCACCAATTGGTCTATAGCTAGCAAAGGGTATGAGTCCTTTGGACAAGCATCGTTTAGGTTCGGAAAGTCGATGCACATTCAGAGCTTTTTACTCCCTTCCTTTGTGGCGATAACCACGTTGCTAAGCCATTCGGGGTACTTAACTTCTCTTATTACCCCTGCCTCCGTCAGATGCCTAACCTCAGCTTTAATGAAGGAATTCTTATGGGATGATAGGTTCCATTTTTTCTGCCAAATCGGTTTGGCGTCCGGGCAGACTTTGAGGCTATGGTGGATTATGCTAGGGTCGACCCCAAGCATGTCTTTCAAAGAGTAGGCGAATAGATCTTTGTTCATTAATAAGAAAGATACAAGCCTGTCTTTGTCACCCTTGGCCAATTTTTTCCCCACTTGAGTGTTCCGGTCGGGGACCAACTCTACATCTTCTGTCTTGACTTTTTCCAGCTCTCTTGTGGTTGCTTCGCCTATCGTGATAGCTTTTTCCGTAGCCGAAGTCTATACTTGGACCTTGGCCGGGATTTGTCTAGCCCTGGTGAAGACCTTCCTGACTTTGGCTTGGTCGACGAAGATCTCCGCATCTCCTTCTTTGGTTTTGAAGGTGACCATCAAGTACTTCACATCGGGGCAGATGTGGAGATTTCCTTGAGTTTGCCTCCCAAGGATAGCGTTGTATGATGAGGGCACGTTGATGACGATGAATCTTGTTGTTACCACCTCACAGAATGGGAGAATTACAAGTGTCATAATGGCTAAAAACTATTATATTGTGTAATTCTCACCATAGTGATTGTAGTGTGGGGGGTAAAAGGTATGATCAACACCTCCTTAAAAGTGTTCCAAGTTGGTAACTTGGTCCCCAAGAAAAGCCTTAAGGATTGCTTGCTTGTCAAGCAACCTATTGACTTTTTTGTAAGATTTTGGAAATTCAGGTACTCATTTGCAAAACTTTCAA
>KK900873.1:135940-148146 GCA_000696445.1 Aquilaria agallochum
AGTAAATAAAAGAGGGTGGTATGAGGCTAGAATGATACAGTTTATTAGTGGAAGTTACAGGTGCAGTAGCTGGTCACTAGAACTTAACAAGATTGCCTAATGTGTGGAAGCCAAAACTAAGACGTGTGCTAGTGTTTTCCTTCTTTGCTACCATGGTGTGCATGCAATGTGAATATGTGTGTGATGGTTGGACCAATATGTATGTATTTACATAGTGCCCAAGAGGGCCACTTGGGTATGCACAGTAAGGGTAGTGTTCTGATGGCCTACAGAACATTACCAATCCTGGGAGTCTAAATGCACAGTTTTGGCACCATAACTGGACTACCCCGGAGTGGGTAACACTTTTCATTATAGAGGCAAATAGTTCTTCCCAATTCTGAGGTGAGGTCCCCTTCAACATCAGAGGTAGATCGATGCATCCGAGAACTAGGAGCTCGGATGGCCCAACCCCAAAGGTGGGGGAATTGACCATGTTGAGGTCACCCCTTGAGATGCCTAGTTTAGGCAGTAGATATGATAATATGGCATTGGTGTTGGAGCCATCATCCAGGAGTACTCTTTTGACGTCCCAACTCCCTATCCTTACAGTGACGAGGAGTGGGTCATCATGGGGGAACTTTACTGTGGACCCGTCTCTACGAACAAGCCTGTTCGGCGAGTTCCCGTACTCCATTACAAAGATCTCCCTTATCTTTATTTTCCTTTCGGCTGAGGGTATCCCTGTGGTGATGGTTTGGATGACCCCTACCGAGGGTGCTGGATTCTTTCAAGGACTTCGGTCTCGACGTCTGTCGGAATCATAGTCATCCTCATCTCCTCTTCCCTGTTCCTCCTTTCTTCCCTTTCGGGGAAGGCATCCGGAGGTACTGGCGAAGCTGGCCTTGTTTTATTAGGGACTTAATGTACTTCCTTAACTGGAAGTAGTCTTCAGTGTCGTGGCCATGCTCTCGGTGGTATTGGTAGAATTTCATCATATTTTTCTTATTTTTTGAGGTCATGGCCTTCGACCTTGGGACTGTAGTCCCTTGTCTTTCCAAGGCCATGAGAATGCTGGCTCTTATGGCGTTCAGAGGAGTGAACATCGTCGGCTTTTTCCCCATTTGCTTTCAGGGCCTTCCTCCAGCCTCATTCTAGTGTCGGGGCTGGTGACATGGTCCTTCGGACCGAGGGTGTTCCAGCTTAGGTCCCCCCATCCTGAGTTCTTCAGCCGTCATGTGTTGTTCGGCCATTCGGTAGAACTCTCCCAAGGTGTCTGGAGGGTCCTTAGAGAACTTGTAGAAGAGCCGAGAATCCCTCCAAAGTCCTCTTGTCATTACGAGGATACGGATCTCGGGCCGAAAGTCTGGCACATTAAATGCTTCTCGATTGAACCTTTCGACATAGTCGCAAATGGTTTCACCACTATGTTGTGCTATATCGAACATCTATACTGGCATCTTGGCTGTTGGCTTGCTACCAATGAACTGCTGAGTGAAAGCAGTGGACAAATCTTGGAAACTTAGCAAAGTTCCATGGGCCAATTAGTTGTACCACGCCGTCACCGGACCGAAGAAGGTCACCTCAAAGCACTTGCAGAGGGTGGCGTCATCGACACCGTGGAGCATCATGCTCCGTTTGTACTTTGTGAGGTGCGCCTGAAGGTTGCTATGCCCATCGTAGGTTTCTAAGCGTGGCACCCTGGAGTCACTGGGCATTGGTGCCTCCACTACTTCCTGCATGAAGGGTGACTCTTCTCCAGTATAAGTGTCAGACAACCTCGACCAGACTGGTTTTTGGGAGATCTGCCTCTCAACCTTTTCTAGTCTTTCGAGGATATTTTCCATGAGGGCGGCCATGTTGGCTTCCCCTTGCTGCCTGGTGGTCACTTGCAATGGCAAACTTCTTCTCATTCTCAGAGAATAACTTCGGCGACGAGGGGACAGAGACCTTTGGTACGGGGATAGAATCCGTGGAGAGGAAGCCCTGGCTTCCTTTGGGACTTGTTCCCTGGCAGGTCATGCCCTAGGGGGCACGTCCTCCATTGAGCGTCGAGAAAGTCCTCACTCCTGGAACTTTGGTGGGTGGATCTCAAGCTTCTCTCTCGGGCTACTACCAAAGGGGATGTCCTTCGGCCCGGTGGAGGCTGGGGCCACCTTTGGTCTAGCTGCTACGTCATTCCGGTGACGATGGAGCACTGGAAGTCTAATAGGAAGTTCATCATTACTGTAAGAGGGCAATCGTCTTCCAGCGTAGAAGTCTCTGCAGTGGGGTGCTGGGTCACCAGCTGAGCCTCCGGCACGGAGGTGGACTTCAGGAGCCCCTTGTCCTTTGAGTGCTGAGTCTCTATGATGTGTTGGGTTTCGGGAGCCAAACAGCGTAGCGGAATTTAACCGAAACCCTCCAGGATCCAAGTGAAACGGGGTAAACCGGGTGTTTGAAAATTTTCATACCTAATTTTCGATTGAGATCTCTCACTCAACTNTATGACACTCATATAACGATCCATGTAGTGTTCTCATGGTGGGTCGGTCCAGTACACAAGTTCTCCAACTTGTACCCATATGTAGACTACATATCTCATATTAGTCTCCACATATGCTAGTCGTTATGTATTATTGCAACCCGCTCCACAATAATACTAGACCAGGGACTTTTAAGAATATCATTATTCTAGGGTTACAATTATGTTTGTTAAGTTACATAGGAACAAAACAACAAACATAATTGCTGGATTAATGCCTTAATAAAATATCATGACTCAATGTACAAAAATACAATCATCTCATGACTGGCTTTTGGGCACAACACTAACATGACGGTGACCTAGGAGACGTTTCCCACAGACGGTGCCCAATGATGCCTTGCTGCATCGTCGTTGTGTGACATGATGAGCCTGGAGCGAAGATTGCCGGTTAGGAAACGCCTGGGTGAGGTAGGTCCGATGGGAGGAGGACTGCAAAGACTCAGAAAAAACAAGGGTTAAGAGTTCCCCAGGTTGTTTTTCCGAGGAGGAGCCTCCGACGCCCAAATCAGTGTTTTGGGATTAGAGAGTGAGTAGTAAATGGAGACATTTTTCCCCTTAAAGTCCAATGCCTTTACCTGGGGTGCTTACCGAATATTTATAGGGAGGTGAACAATATGAGTTTGTTTGACGTGGCCAGCCCAGATCATGACACGTGTTCGGTCAGATGCGATCCATACCTTCGGGGAGAGGGGAAGCATCTAGCCGACCACAGGCCATCTGGCCAGGGGCCTAGGCCGCGCGAGGGTGGCGTGTCAGAGCGTGTCTAGGGGCAGTGTGTCAGGGATTTGTCAGAGGCTCCTTAATTGCTTCTGTCGTACTCCCGAGGTCCTTTTGGTAGAAGAGAGCTCTTCGAAGCAAGAGAACTATCTCCCGAGATCACTTCAGCCATCCAGGAATATCCTCGCCGAGGGTGGTCCCGTTTGGGGACGTCCTTCATTGCCGAGGGTGGTTCGGTCATCTTACCGAGGGTGATTGATGCGAACCCCGATAGTATAAAGACCATAAAACGCGCCCAAGATATTTTTCAAGCTCCACAAGACATCAAAGAGATTGGGTTTGAAGACCCCCACCACTAATCAACCTGTGACTAGTAACGAGAAGTATAAGAACACCAAGAACACAAGCACACTTGTCCACCAAGGTAGTCCACAAAGAACCAAAGAGAAAACCTCTCCAAAGAGCAATATTATTTTGGCATAAATCTGTGTGTTTACATCCAGAATATGNCTAAACTAGGGTAAAAATCTGGGCAAAATTCGCAACCCAAGTCACCTAGGAAACCTAGTTACAAAGGACTCAAGAAAACCTAGTCAAACTAGGATTCCTACACCCTTTTAACACATGTTTAAGGTGTGCAGCGAATTTCATTTATCCTAAGTGACCTAAATCACTTCCATGGCCTAAATAACATCCTAAATAATTTAAATGAACAGGAACATAAAATAAAATACGTTACAAAATAAGATTGGCCATAAAAACCCCAAAATAGTCTTCTCAGGTGGTTCCTGCTTGTGTCTCCAACTTCAAGCTGAAATTTGAACTTGATGCAGCCATGATTTATCAAAATTCAAAGCATTAAAGTTGTAGATATATTTCTTAGCTTTGAAATGAAACCTGAACCACACCAAATGGATATGTGAAGCCAAAGATATGACCAAAATACCACAACTGCTTCTGAACCAGTGATAACTCGCAAATCGCAACTTTGCAGCTGAATTGGACCTCCTTAACGTGAAAACTGGGTTTCATAGTCTTCATATAATTTTTAGCTCCAGATGTTATCTTTCCAATGAATCAAGAATTACTCCATTCTGATCTGTTTAGCTCAAGATATGATTTTTGTACCAGAACATCGCCAATCTGTCAACATCCGAGCTTGGCCATCATCTGCATATGATTCCTTCCATGTTCCAGCAGCTCCTTAGCCTTCTTCCTTGTCAATGCTCCACTAGTTATCTTCAATAGATCCTTACTATCCTTGGTTGTGCCTTCTTTGATCATATCAGTGATGGTGGACCGTATTTCCAAGGTTGGCACTATCGTCCCCAGGGATGAAGAATTACCGAGGTCGGGTATGAGGGGGGCTGGACACACTACTTTCCGAAGTCAGTGCTTTCCTCTCTGAGGTGGTGCCTTACCCGAGCCTAGGGGTTCGAAGGGTGATAGGCACTTCGGCTATCACCATGTCTTGTGCCTAGTCTTGATATCTTAGACAAAGGGGCAATGGCATATATGGTTAATGATCATTAAGTTTTAGTCGAATCATCAACAATCTTGTCACTTGGGTAGCAATGATGTGTTGCTAGACACTACTCATTCCTTAGGATCATAAATGTGATTTGTGATCATTCCCAATGTGGTAAGAGCCTATTGGGTCACACACATAAAGCTATTTGGATTATTAGAGTGCATGGGCTAATTATTTGGGTTATGGTTTCATAATAATTTCATATTAATAATGGACCCAAAAGTTGTGCCATTATTAAGCCTGAAATTAAAGTCTAATTGGATTAGGGCTTTGAAACCCATTAGGCCTGGAAGTTGAGTCTCACTATCAATAAAACTTTTAGTGACAAATTCGCAGCTTTGCCCTTGCCTCCAAAAAAGACATAGCCGCACTCTTCTCTTACAATTCCTTGGAGGACGTAAGCTAGCACACCAAGCACAAAAGAAACACATCTACCGGGACATGGTGGAAGTGTGGTGATCTTGAGACGCTCGTGTGGATACCATAGAGAGCTTGAACACGTCAACTATTCAGGTTTTGTGATTTGACTTTACAGTTGGGTGAAAGATCTCAACCAGAATTAGGAATGAAAATTTTTGAACACCCGGTTTACCCTGTTTCACTTGGATCCTGGAGGGTTTCGTTAAATTTCACTGCACTTGTTTGGCTCCTGAAACCCTATCCAGCCATGTCAGTTTGGTGTCAGAGCATCGTTCATAGATATTGGAGGCTAAAACTTGGATCTTGTTTAAAGTCCTTGTGCTAGGATAGTTAATACTAACCAATAACTATGGAATGTCGCCTGGCTTTGGTTACAAGTTGCTATTGTTGACATTAGGTCAAGAGCTTCAATGGGAGCTAGGAAACCCAGTGATGATTCCAAGGATATGGTTGTGGCAAGTATGGATGACACACCTAAGGAGCTTCAGGGGACTATTCAGACCTTAATGAAGGTGGCAGAAGGCATGACAACCATAATGAAATAGTTGTTCCAAGACCAATAGGACAAGGAAATTCCTCAAGAAGAAAATGACCAAGGGAATGAACCAACCCAAGAATAGGAAAGGCATGTCGACCATCTGCAAGTGCGTGGGGCTCATGATAGGCAAGTTCCTTTTTATGAACACAAAGAGGAGCAAGAAGTTATGGAGGCTCCAAGGAAGTGAGAAACTCCACATTATATGAGATTTCTTGAGAATTTTAAGATGGTTGACCCACCAAGTTTTGGTGGGTTAGGTGACCTCAAAAGAGCAGAGGATTGGTTGTCCAACATGAATCTACTTTTTACTTGTTGAGGCTATGAGTCAGAGTAGAGAATGGCCATAATACCTTTATTTATTGAAGGGGAGAACTAGCTTATGTTGTGATGATGTATTAGAGATGTTCAAAGAAAGCAATGCCAATCGACCAGAGTACAAGAAGAAGGTGCTCAAGTGGTCGAACTTCAAGAAAAAGTTCCAACAAGAATATGTTAGTAAGGCTACTTAAGATCGTAAGAGGATTTGGTTTTCGAATCTCACTCAAGGAGAGATGTCTATGAAGGAGTATGAGCAGCTCTACAATTCACTCATTTATATGCTCCTTACATGGCCAATAATGATGAGTTAAAGGCCAAGAAATTCTTTCAAGGACCTAAGCCCAAACTATAGAGGTATATGGAGATGGTTAACATTCAGAGCTATCGCTAAGTGGTTCAAAATGCATTGGCCTGAGAGAAAGAAATTTAAGGACTCAAGAATTCAAACCAAAAAGGAAGAGGTTGAACCGTCCAACCTAGGGAAAAAGTGCTAGGAAGTGTCTAATGGTAGGAAAAGTGGCCAAGAGCCAAGGGCCATTCAGGAAAAGAAAATGGCACATGTGCACTAGGTGTAAACAATTCATGGCAGGAAGCCATCCACTTTAGGAACCAACATTTGCAATAATCATGGTCAAACTAGCCATTGGATGAGGAAATGCCCACAGGCTCGGCCTTTGCTGGGTCAATCTAAGAATCCACCCCCTGCATCCCTTGCCATAGGAAATTGACTTGGTGTGGTTGCAACAGCAGTTCAGCCGAGGGTCTTCACGTTTGCTAGTAAAGTGACTAGAAAGCCAGCCACTATTCAAGGTAACTTTGCATTCCATAATGGTAGTGTGAAAGTACTTTTGAAACTGGACGTACTCTTTCTGTGATATCGTTTGCCTTGGTAGATAGACTTAAATTGTATTCCGAAGTCTCTGATGAGTTGGAGCTCATTAGAACTACGGGGATGAGTTTGATTATGACCAATAAGTTGGTTCCTAGGTATCCATTGCAGTTAGATAACCATGACTTCTCATATGAGTTATGTTAGTGTTATGCCCAAAAGCCAATGATGAGATGATTGTATTTTGGACATTAAGGCATGATATATTATTGAGGCATTAAACCAGTAATTATGTTTGTTATTCTATTTCTACGTAACATAATAAACATAATTATAACCCTAGAATAATGATACTCTTAAATGTCCCTGATCTAGTATTATCATCGAGTGGGTTGCAATAATATGTAAAGACTAGCATACATGGAGACTAATATAAGATATGTAGTCTTCATATGTAGTCCTTTGAGCTAACATCATCAAGGTTCCTTACAAGTGAGTCACATACTTTGATACTTCCCTTTGTTGCTCGTAACCGAGTGAAATTAAAGGAGGTTATTGGGTATGTCACATATCATGCAGAGGCTTTTGTATGATCAAGATGGGATTTGTTCCACCTATGTAACAAGAGTGATATCTTTGGGCACCCTAATAGTGTGAGACTAAGAAAATGCATGTCCATGTTAGGATGAGTTGATATACAATATCAATGTCATCAGTTTAAGTTAGTCAACTCGGTAATCAAGAAACAATAGATTGGGTTATACGAGAGTAACACATTCCATGTCTCGTGCTTGGTATTGATATCTTGGACAAAGGGACAATAGCATATACGGATAATAGCCATAAAGGTTTAGTCGAATCACTGACAATCTTGTCACTTTGGTAGCAATGATGTATTGCTATACACCACTTATTGTTTATCATCATAAGTGTGATTTATGATCATTGCCAATGTGATAAGAGGCTATTGGGTCACACACATAGTGCCAATTGGATTATTTGAGTGCATGGGCCAAATTGTTTGGTTTGGTTTCATGATAATTTTATATTAATGATTCGCCGAACGGTTGAGCCATTATTAAGCCTAAAATTAAAGTCTAATTGGATTAGGGCTTTGACACCCATTAGTCTTAGCAGTTGAGTCTCACTATAAATACATCATATAGTGAGAAATTCATAGCTCTTTCCTTAGCCTCCTTTAGGATGAAATTAATAGAGTTCTAAAAGTTCCAGCCACACTCTTCTCTTGCCATTCCTTGGAGGACGCAAACTAGCACTGCAAGCGCAAGAGGAATGCATATACCGAGATGTAGTGGAGGCATGGTGATCCCGAAAGGCTTGTGTGGATACCATAGAGAGCTTGGATAGGTCAACTATTCAAGTTTTGTGATTTGACACAATAGTTTGGTGAAAAATCTTAACTGAGCTTGGCATAAAATTTTGAGCACCTGATTTACCTCATTCACTTTGTTCCTGAACGGTTTTGAGTACATTCCACTACGCTTCCTTGGCTCCCGAAACCCTACAAGTTATGGGTTATATACTTGAGGTCTTGTGACCTAATGTTGGGAAGCGATTGGCTAAGCAAGCACAACGTGCAAATTGACTTTACTAGTCACTTAGTCAACATTACTATTTCTCAACAAGCTAGAGTGACTTGGATAGGAGGGTTAGTGTCGAGTGCTAAGATTTTGCACCTTAGACTTATGGATTCCATCCCCATAGTCAATAAGAAAGAATATTATGCTTTGAATAGGATACCCACAGACAAAGAACTTAGGGAAATTTCTATAGCCAATTAGTTTCCCAAGGTGTTCCTAGTGGAGTTGCCTGGGTTACCACCCAAAAGGGACAATGAGTTTTCCATTCACCTTAAGCCTAAAGAAAAATCGAATGTCATCTCCTGAAATGGATGAGCTAAATAAGCAATTGGAAGAACTAGTAGAAAAAGGATTTATAAGGCCTTGTGTATCACTATGGGGAGCCCTAGTGTTGTTTGTTAAGAAGAAGGACGGAACTCTGAGACTATGCATTAACTACAGAAAGCTGAATGTAGTAATGGTCAAGAATAAGTATCCACTTCCTAGGATTGACGATCCATTTGACAAATTGAGGGGAGCAAAGGTGTTCTCAAGGATTGACCTCTGGTCTGGATACTTCCAAGTTAGAGTTAAGGAGGATGATATCCCGAAGATCACATTTAGTACAAGATATGGGCATTATAAGCATACAATTATGCCATTCCATGTGACCAATGCCCTGACACTATTCATGGAAGCCATGATTAGGATCATCAACCATTCTTAGATCGTTTGCCAAAGTATTCAGCGATTATATCTTGGTATACGCACACTCTGCCTAAAAGCATGAGGAGCACCTTAGGACAATTTAATGTTATGGCCCTCTTTGTGTAAAGCTTGATCAAGGAAGGCAACATAATTAAATCATATTTTGGAACCTTATTTTAAGCTCACATAGCAAGATTAAGTATGTTAGGCAAAGTTTGCTAAGTTTCGAGGAGTTTATGACAGCAAATAGGGTTTGCAGAAAAAATCATAATTTTGGGAATTGAAGTGCCAGCCTAAGCCCGAGAGTTAAAAAAGATATTTGGAAACCAAAGCTTGCTTTAAACTGAAAATTATCCTATGTAAACAAGATTTGACCAAGTTTTGACTTTAGTTACTGTTTAGGGAAGAGGCTTTTTGTAAACTTTTACAAAGTTAGGTGACTTAGTGTTTTAAAATGCTTTAAAGCCTGGTAAAGTGTTGGAGGTTGGCATTTTTGCTCCTATTCACTCTAAACCCTAGCTCCCCCTTCACACATTGATTTCCACGTCAATTCCTGGGCAAATCCAAGTACTTTCGGTGGAAATTGAAGCCTCCATGGGTATACAAGGTTTTGAAGGCTTACTTGAGAATGATTTTTTACTTTTCAAGCTTAAGATCACGTTTTCCAGTTGGTCCCTAATTTTGACCAAAAGGTTACTTGATTTCCATGGTGATTTCTTATTTATTTGATGATTTAAAGCTTGGATTTTGGTTAAAATTAAGTAATTTGATGTCATTTACATTTGTTTGCTTAGAACTTAGGTAAAACTTTGTGGAACCTTGTTCTTGGTGAGAAGTTGTGTGATTATTGCTTGGGACATCAAATTATGGTAAGGGATTTAAGGTTTTATGTTCAATTGATGCCATTTAAGTGTTGATGCTTGATGAAATCAAGTAGTTTGTGAATAGAATTGATTGAGGGCAAGTATGTTCATGGTGGACTAGGCTTTAATTTGTGGCTTCTGTGATGTTTTGATGCATCATAGGAAGGTTATGATGGTGTATTTGTGGCCTATGCAAGTTATTTTACAAGTAAATGGTGATTCGATGCATCCCTAGTTTTGCCTTGAAGCCATAGAAAGCCTCAAAGAGGCTTAGGAGGGCTTTTCCTAGGTTTAAGGCATAGGGCCCTAGTGCCTAGGCACCACATGGGGCTGTAGCACCCAGCACACCTTTCCAGGCCCGTAGAACTGAGCGCTCTTGGCTCCTAAGCCCCAGAGGCCTTATCTGTAAAAAATTTCACCTTTTTGAAAGAGGATCCGGGGCAGGGCAAGGATGGTCCTTGTGGTGGCTAAGGGTTGTAGTTGTACAATGGCACTCCGGAACTCACAAAACTCTCTCATGATATAGGGTTTTATTATAGTTTTATGGATGGAAAGTGTACTTCAAGAGAAAACTAGTTGATGGGCCATAGGAATACACCATCGTATGAGGTGGAAGGTTTAGCATCGTCAAGACCTTAGTTGTACCTTCAAGTTCAAGGCCTCGATGAGGAAACCTTAGTACACCTAGTAGGTTTTTTGAGACCTAGGAATTATCAATCCAACCATGGTGCCCCTGTACAACATAAAGAAGGTTCAACTATTGATGAACTTCTCTAATGTGGCTAGCAAGCACTGCTTGCTAGTAGGCAAGGCTTGGCCTTATAGTTTAACGACTAGGTAGAGGACAAGTCCCAAAGGACTAAAATGTATGCGCATAAGCTTAACCTCAGACCATATGAGGTCACAGCAAATTTCATATGATTATATATGTGTTGTGCTTAATATCTTTCTTCGCAGGTGAAGAACCCTTACTGAGAATTCTTGAATTCTTACTCCCTAGTTTATGTTGTGTAGATTCTAATGGTGTTGAGCTCAATAACTGCTGAGGGGTGTCGCAGTAGTCTTTTGTTGTAGGTATTTTTCTATGAGAATCTTTATGATTCTAGTTTCTTAGTTACTTGCTAGTGAAGTAAAATTATTAACTATAGTATTTTCTTGGCTGTAGAGACTAGCAAGCACATGGATAGGCTTTTATGACTTGCCACTAGAACTCATCTCCAAGGTGGGAGTTATTTAAGAGAATCTCAGTAAGAAGGCTTGTGTACGTTGTATGCCTAGTTGCCTTCCATGTCTATGAATGGGGCTTAGGACTTTAGGATTGCTCTTGGGTGAGGAGAAGTAGCCTACTTTTGTTGAATGGCTTCACACGGTTATTATGTGTTGTAAAGGTAATATAAATGTTGGTTTTGTATGATTTGACTATTTGAACTTTGATTTCCATGAAAAGTGCCTAGGCAATGTAACTGTTTTATAGTTTCCATTTACTCACGTCAAAGCTAAAAGAGCATGCATGTTTGCATTTCTTGGTTAATCAACTAGTATCATGAAGTTTTAATTTGGACACATGTATAACTAGCCAATTACAACCACGATGAGACCCATTCTCATAGGTTTTCTAGGCAGAACTGAAGGTGGCCATGTCACACCCAAAGATAATAATTGGTGATATCAAAGGAAAATCTTTCAAACAAAATATTAAGTCATTAACTGTGACGCCTTCCAAATGTTTGTACTTGATGGCCAGGGGCCTCATCGTTTATAGTCATAGTGACTGGTGGAGGGACTTCTGGGAGGAAGAACGCCTGGTGGACTGGACAGCCCAAAGGAGAGTGCCTGAAAGCTCAGAAACAAAACGGTTAGGAGGCCCCCGGAGTGTTTTTCCGGGGCAGGGGAGCCTCCGACGCCCAAGTCAGTGGTGGCTGAGAGAAAGGCGGAGAAAATAGCACAAAGGGCTGAGGAGTTTTGCCTCGTAATGGGAGCCGTATTTTGCCAGCCAACCAACCTCCTGTCTGGTATTAAGTCCTGGTATTTATAGGAGTGCCTAGCCCGTTCAGATCGCGACACTTGTTCGGTCGGGCGTTCCTGACTTTCTAGGCATAAAAGACAGGTAGTAGGTTACCTTGAGCCATGTGCTGAGACAGGCCATGATGTGATTTTGATGGCGTCAGCGTGGCAGAGCGCCTTTTGAGGCGGCTT
>KK900874.1:7842-82739 GCA_000696445.1 Aquilaria agallochum
GGGGGTCGTGCTAGTAGTTCAGGGGATTCCCTAGCACGAAAGTTCCCTGTTCGGGGGGGTTTCCCTGCCAAGAGTGGCGGGTCCTTCTCCCCAAAGGTAGTTCGGCTTCTCGAGGGAGGTGATGCGCTATCTTTCCAAGGTCAGAGCTCTCATCCTTAGAGGTTCTGGCTAGCCACCGAAGTCGTATGCTCGAGGCACCCGACTTCATCCTTTTCAAGGTCTCCACAGGCACTCCTTGTGAGTAACACTTGACTTACCGAATGCAGTACTTCGGCTATCAGTTGTGAAAGTTTTCATTTCATTCTAAATAAGTTGTGAATGTTTCTATTCCAAACAAGATGTGAATGTTTCCATTTTATTCTAAATAATTTGTGAATGCCTATATTTCATTCTAAACAAGTTGTGAATGTTTAAATTTCATTATAAACAAGTTGTGAATGTTTCCATTTCATTTGAAACAAGCTGTGAATGTTTCCATACCAAATAGGTTTTGAATGTTTCGATTTCATTCCAAACAAGTTGTTAATGTTTCCATTTCATTCCAAATAAGTTGTAAAAGTTTCCATTCCAAACAATATGTGAATGTTTCAATTCCAAATGATTTGCGAATGTTTCTATTCTAAAGAAGTTGAATTTTTCCATTTCATTTTAAACAAGTTCTGAATGCTTTTATTCCAAAAAAGATGTGAATCTTTCTGTCATTCTAAATAAGTTGTGAATGTTTCCACTCTAAACAAGTTGTGAATGCTTCCATTCTAAACAGGATGCGAAACTTTTAATTCCAACAAAGTTTTGAATGTTTGCATTCCAAACAAGTTGTTAATGTTTCTAATATATCCTAAACAAGCTGTGAATGTTTCTATTCCAAACAAGATGTGAATGTTTCCATTTCATTCTAAAAAAGTTGTAAAGGCTTCCATTTCATACTAAACAAGTTGTGAATGTTTCTATTCCAAACAAGATGTGAATGTTTCCATTTCATTCCAAACAAGTTGGGAATGCTTTCATTTAATTCCAAACATGTTTTGAATATTTCTAGTTGAAACAAGATGTGAATGTTTCCATTCAAAACAGGGTGTGAATGTTTCCAATCCAAACAAGTTATGAATGTTTCTATTTGGAACAATTTGTGAAAGTTTCTATTTCATTCTAAACAAGTTGTGAATGTTTCAATTCTAAACAAGATGTGAATGTTTCCATTTTATTCTAAACAGTTTGTGAATGCCTCTATTTCATTCTATACAAGTTGTGAATGTTTAAATTTCATTATAAACAAGTTGTGAATGTTTCCGTTTCATTTGAAAGAAGTTGTTAATGTTTCCATTTCATTCCGAATAAGTTGTGAAAGTTTCCATTGCAAACAATATGTGAATGTTTCATTTCCAAACAAGTTGCGAATGTTTCTATTCTAAAGAAGTTGAATTTTTCCATTTCATTTTAAACAAGTTCTGAATGGTTTTATTTTAAAAAATGATGTCAATGTTTCCATTTAATTATTAACAAGTTTAGAATGTTTGCACTTCATTCGAAACAAGATATGATCCTTTCAATTTCATTCTAAACAAGTTGTGAATCTTTGTATTTCATTCTAAAAAAGTTCTAACTATTTCCATTCCAAGCAATATGTGGATGTTTCCATTTCATTTTAAACAAGTTGTTAATGATTCCATTCAATCTAAACAAGTTGTGAATGTTTCCAATTCATTCCAAACAAGTTGAGAATGTTTTCGTTCCAAAAAAAAGATGTGACTGTTTCCGTTCCAAACAAGATGTGAACATTTCCATTCTTAACATATTGTAAATGTGTCTATTCCAAACAAGTTGTGAATGTTTCCTTTTCATTCTAAGCAAGTTATGAATGTTTCTTTTTGTAACTGGATGTGCATGTTTTGACTTGATTGTAAAAAAGTTGTCAATGCTTCCATTTCATTCTAAATAAGTTGTGAATGTTTCCATTTCACACCAAATAAGATGTGAACATTTCCATTCCAAACAAGATGTAAGTGTTTCCATTTCTTTCTAAACAAGTTGTAAATGCCTCCATTTCATTCAAAACAATTTGTGAATGTTTTCACTTCATTATAAACAAGTCGTGGATGTTTCCATTCCAAAGAAGATGTGCATGTTTCCATTCTAAACAAGTTGCGAATGTTCTTATTCCAAACAAGTTGAATTTTTCCATTACATTCTAAACAAGTTTTCAGTGTTCTTGTTACAAACAAGATGTGAATGTTTCCATTTCAGTCTAAACAAGTTATAAATGCTTCCACTTCATTTTAAGCAAGTAATGACCCTTTCAATTTTGTTCTAAATAGGTTGTGAATGTTTCCATTCCGAACAAGTTGTAAATATTTCCATTCCACACAGTTATTAATGTTTCCATTCCAAACAAGTTGTGAATGTTTAAATTTCATTGTAAACAAGTTGTGACTCTTTGTTTTCCAAACAAGATGTGGATGCTTCCATTTCATTATAAACAAGTTGTCAATGCTTCCATTTTATTCTAAACAATCTATGAATGTTTCCATTCCATTCGAAATAAGTTATGAATCTTTCCATTAAACACAAGTTATGATTTTTTTCGTTGCAAATAAGATATGAATGTTTCCATTCCTAAATGTGGTGAACATTTTGATTCCAAATAAGTTGAGACTGTTTCCATTTCATTATAAAAAAGTTGTGAATGTTTCTATTTGTAACAAGACATGGATGTTGTTTCTACTTCATTAAACAAGTTTTGAATGCTTCTGTATAATTATAAACAAGTTGTGAATGCCTCCATTTCATTCCAAACAAGTAGTGAGCATTTTTATTCCAAACAAGATGTGAATGTTTCGATTCCAAGTAGGTTGTGAATGTGTTGACTCCATACAAGTTGTGAATGTTTCTCTTCTAAAGAAGGTGTTCATGTTTCCAATTCATTCGAAACAAGTTGTGAATATTTTTATTCCAAACAAGCTATGAATGTTTCCATTCCAAATAAGTTGCGAATCTTTCCATTGTAAATAAGCTTTGAAAATGTTTCCATTGCAAATAAGCTTTGATTGTTTATATTCCAAACAAGCTATGAATCTTTGCATTTTATTATGAACAAGTTATGACTCTTTCCATTCCAAACAATAAGTGGATGCTTCCATTTCATTCTAAACAAGTTGTGAATGATTCCATTTCGATCTAAACAAGCTGTGAATGTTTCCAATTCATTCAAAACAAGTTGAGAATGTTTCCATTCCAAGCAAGTTGTGATTGTTTCTGTTCTAAAGAAGATGTGAACATTTCCATTCCTTACATATTGTGAATGTTTCTATTCCAAACAAGTTGTGAATATTTCCATTTCAGTATAAGCAAGTTACGAATGTTTTTTTTCGTAAAAAGATGTGGATGTTTCTACTTCATTCTAAACAAGTTGTGAATGCTTCCGTTTCATTCTAAACAAGTTGTGAAGGTTTCCATTTTACACCAAATAGGATGTGAACATTTCCATTCCAAACAAGATGTGAATCGTTCCATTTCTTTCTAAACAAGTTGTAAATGCCTCCATTTCATTCTAAACAAGTTGTGAATGTTTCCATTCCAAAGAAAATGTGAATGTTTCCATTTTTAGCAAGTTGTGAATGCTTCTGTTCTGAACAAGTTGAATGTTTCCATTACATTCTAAACAAGTTCTGAATGTTTTTATTCCAAACAAGATGTGAATGTTTCCATTCATTCTAAACAAGTTAAGAATGCTTCCACTTCATTCTAAACAAGCAATGAGCCTTTCAATTTTGTTCTAAATAGGTTGTGAATATTTCCATTCCAAATAGTTATTAACGTTTCCATTCGAAAAATGTTGTGAATGTTTACATTTCATTCTAAACAAGTTATGACTCTTTGTGTTCCAAACAAGATGCGAATGCTTCCATTTCATTCTAAACAAGCTATGAATGTTTCCATTCCATTCTAAACAAGTTATGAATTTTTCCATTCCATACAGGTTATGATTGCTTCCATTCAAAACAAGATATGAACATTTCCAATCCTAACATGTTGTGAATGTTTCGACTCCAAATAAGTTGTGAATGTTTCCATTTCATTCTAAGCAAGTTGTGAATGTTTCTATTTACAACAAGATGTGGATGTTGTTTCCACCTCATTGAAAACAAGTTGTGAATGATTTTGTTTCATTCTAATTGAGTTGTGAATGCTTCCAATTCATTCCAAACAACCTATGAGCATTTTCATTCCACACAAGATGTGAATGTTTTGATTCCAAACAAGTTGTTAATGTTTCAATTCCAAAAAAGTTGTGAATGTTTCCCTTCTAAAGAAGTTTTTCATGTTTTCAATTCATTCTAAGAAAGTTGTGAATGTTTCTA
This sequence comes from Aquilaria agallochum, assembly GCA_000696445.1. NCBI lineage: Eukaryota > Viridiplantae > Streptophyta > Magnoliopsida > Malvales > Thymelaeaceae > Aquilaria > Aquilaria agallochum. The sequence goes on from KK900874.1 coordinate 12,201, forward strand.
TTCCAAACAAGCTATGAATGTTTCCATTCCAAAAAAGTTGTGAATGTTCCCATTGCAAATAAGCTTTGAACATTTCTATTTCAAACAAGCTGTGAATCTTTGCCTTTCATTCTGAACAAGTTTTGACTCTTTCCAATCCAAACAATATATGGATGTTTCCATTTCAATCTAAACAAGTTGTGAATGGTTCCATGTCAGTCTAAACAAGCTACAAATGTTTCCAATTCATTCAAACAAGTTGAGAATATTTCTGTTCCAAACAAGTTGTGATTGTTTCTGTTCCAAACAAGATGTGAACATTTCCATTCCTAACATATTGTGAATGTTTTTATCCCAAATAGGTTATGAATGTTTCCTTTTCAATATAAGCAAGTTACGAATGTTTCTATTCGTAACAAGATGTCAATGTTTTAACTTTAATCTAAACAATTTGTGAACGTTTCCATTTTATTCCAAACAAGTTATGAATGTTTCCATTTCACAACAAATAAGATGTGAACATTTTCGTTCCAAACAGGATGTGAATGTTTCCATTTCTTTCTAAACAAGTTGTGAATGCCTCCATTTCATTCTAAACAAGTTGTGAATGTTTCCATTCCAAACAATATGTGAATGTTTCTATTCTAAACAGGTTGTGAATGTTTCTATTCCAAACAAGTTAAATGTTTCCATTACATTCTAAACAAGTTCTAGATGTTTTTATTCCAAATAAGATGTGAATGTTTCCATTCATTCTAAACAGGTTAAGAATGCTTCCACTTCATTCTAAACATGTAATGAGCCTTTTAATTTTGTTCTAAATAGGTTGTGAATGTTTCCATTCTGAAGAAGTTGCAAATGTTTCCATTCCAAACAAGTTGTGAACATTTACATTTCATTCTAAACAAGTTGTGACTCTTTCTATTCCAAATAAGATGTGGATGCTTCCATTTCATCCTAAACAAATTGTCAACTCTTCCAATTCATTCTAAACGAGCTCTGAATATTTCCATTCTATTTTAAACAAGCTGTGAAACTTTCCATTTAACACACTTTACGATTGTTTCTGTTCGAAACAAGATTTGAACGTTTCCATTCCTAACATGTTGTAAACATTTTGATTCCAAATAAGTTGTGAATGTTTCCATTTCATTCTAAGCAAGTTGTGAATGTTTCTATTTGTAACAAGATGTGGATGTTGTTTCAACTTCATTTCAAATAAGTTATGAATGCTTCTGTTTCATTCTAAACAAGTTGTTAATGCTTCCATTTCATTTCAAACAAGCTGTGAGCATTTTCATTCCAAACAAGATGTGAATGTTTCAATTTTGAACAAGTTATGAATGTTTAAATTCCAAACAAGTTGTGAACGTTTCTCTTCTAAACAAGTTGTTAATGTTTTCAATTCATCCTAAACAAGTTTTGAATGTCTCAATTCCAAAGAAAACTAAATGTTTCAATTTCATTCTAAATAAGTTGTGAATGCGTTATTTTCATTCTAAACAAGTAGTGAATATCTCTATTCTAAACAATATCTGAATATTTCTATTTCATTATAAACAAGTTATGAAGGATTCCATTTTATTCAGAATAAGTTGTGAATTTCCCCATTTCATTCAAACTAAGTTATGGATGTTTCCATTCCAAACAAGTTGTGAAGGTTTCCATTTGAAACAGGTTATGAATGTTTCCATTCCAAACACGTTGTGAACGTTTCTATTTGAAACAAGTTGTGAATGTTTCTATTTCAAACAAGATGTTAATGTTTTTATTCAAAACAAGATATGAATGATTCCACTTCACACTAAACAAGTTATGGGCACTTACATTTCATTGCAAACAAGTTGTGAATGCTTCTATTTCATTATAGACAAGTTGTGAATGTTTCCATTTTATTCTAAAATGTTGTGAATGTTTGTCTTCCAAACAAGTTGCAAATTTTTCGAATCTAAACAAGTAATGAATGTTTCTTTTCCAAACAAAATGTCAATATTTTCTTTTCATTCTAAACAAGTTGTGAATGCCTTCATTTCACTCCAAATAAGTTGTCAATATTTCCATTTGATTCTAAACAAGTTGTGAATGTGTCCATTTCTTTCTAAACAAGTTGTGAACGTTTCCATTCCAAACAAGTTTTTATTGTTTTCACTAAATTCTAAACAAGTTTGTGAATGCTTCTATTTGATTCTAAATAATTTGTGAAAGTTCTATTTCATTCTAAAAAAAGTTGTACATACTTCCATTTGAAACAAGTTATGAATGTTTCCATTCTAAATAAGATGTGAATATTTCCATTTCAAATAATATGTCATTGTTTCCATTCTAAACAAATTATGAATATTTCTAATCGAAACAAGATATGAATGTTTCCATTTCACTCTAAAAGAGTTGTGAACACTTCCACTTCATTCTAAATTAGTGGTGAATGTTTCCATTTCATTTTAAGCAAATTGTGAATGTTCCCATTCTAAACAAGTCATGAATGTTTCCATTCCGAATAGGTTGTGAATGTTTCCATTCCAAGAAACTTGCAAATATTTCTATTCCAAACAAGTTGTGAATGTTTCCATTTTAATCTAAAGAAGTTTTAAATGTTTCTATTCTAAACAAGATGCGAATGTTTCCATTTCAATTTAAATAAGTTGAGAATGCATCCATTTTATTCTAAACAAGTTATGATTATTTCTATTTCATTCTAAATAAGCCGTGAACACTTACATTCCAAACATGCTATGGATCTCTCCATTCCAAAGAAGATATGATTGTTTCCACTCCCAACAAGAGGCAAATGTTTCGATTTCACTCTAAACGAGTTATGAATGCTTCCATTTCATTGTAAACAACTTATGAATCCTTCCATTTCAATCTAGACAAGTTATGAGTATTTGCATTTCATTCTAAAAAGTTCTAAATGTTTCCATTTCAAACAAGTTTTGAATGTTTCCATTTGAATCAAATTGTGAATGTTTCCAATCCAAACAAGTGGCGTATGTTTTCATTCGTAACAAGTTGTCGATGTTTGTATTTCATTCTAAACAAGTTGTGGAATTTCACTCTAAATAGGTTGTGAATGTTTCCATTTCATTCTAAACATGTTTTGAGTGTTTTCATTTGATTCTAAACAAGATGTGAGTTGTTCTCTTTCATTCCAAACTAGTTGTGAATCTTTCCATTTCATTCTAAACAAGTTGTGATTATTTCCATTGAAAACAAGTTGTGAATGCTTTTACTGCAATGAGGATGCAAATGTTTCCATTCCAAACAAGATGTGAATGTTTCCATTTCATTATAAATATGTTCCAAATGCTTCCAATTCATTCTAGAGACAGTGTGAATGTTTGCATTTTGTTGTAAACATATTGCGAATATTTTTGTTATAAACAGGTTGTGAATGTTTATGTTCCAAATAAGCTTTAAATGTTTTTATTGTAAACAAGAAGTGGGTGTTTCCATTTCATTCTAAACAAGTTGTGAATGCTTCCATTTCATCCCGAACAAGTTGTGAATGTTTTCTTTTCATTCTAAACAAGTTTCAAATGTTTTTATTTCAAACAAGTTGTGATTGTTTCCATTCTAAACAAGATGTGAACGTTTCCATTCCTAACATGTTGTGAATGTTTCTATTCCAAACAAGTTGTTAATGTTTCCATTTCACTCTAAACAAGTTGTGAATTTTTCTATTTCTTACAAGATGTGGATGTTACCATTTCATTTTAAACAATGCTTCCATTCTATTCTAAAAAAGTTGTCAATGTTTCCATTTCATTTTAAATAAGTTGTGAATGACTCCATTCCAAACAAGTTATGAATGTTTCCATTCCAACCAAGTTGTGAAAGTTTCTATTTTGAACAAGTTGTGAATGTTTCCATTTCCTTCTAAACAAGTTTTGAATGTTTCTATTCTAAGCAGGATGCAAATGTTTCCATTTCATTCTAAACAAGATTTGAATGTTTTTGTTTCACTTTAAACAAGTTGTGGATGCTTCCATTTCATTGTGAATGAGTTGCGAATGCTTCCATTTCATACTAGACAAGTTGTGAATGTTTCCATTTTATTTTAAAAAGTTGGGAATATTATGCTTCCATTTCATGCTAGACATGCTGTGAATGTTTCCATTTGATTCTAAAAAGTTGGGAATGTTACCATTTCAGACAAGCAATAAATCCTTACATTACAAACAAGTTCCAAATGTTTCCATTTCACTTTAAACAAGTTTTGAATGCTTCCATTTCATTTCAAACAAGTTGTGAAAGCTTCCATTTCATTATAAATAAGTTGTGAATGCTTTGATTGTTAGTATTTGTGCCCAAAAGCCAATCATGAGATGATTGTATTTTGCACATTGAGTCATGATATTTTATTAAGGCATTACTCTAGTAATTATGTTTATTGTTTTATTTCTGTGTAACATAATAAACATAATTATAACCCTAGAATAATGATAATCTTAAATGTCCCTGGTCTAGTATTATCATGGAGTGGGTTACAATAATATATAACGACTAGCATATGTGGAGACTAATATGAGATATGTAGTCTACATATGGGTACAAGTTAGAGAACTTATGTACTGGACTGACCCACCATGAGACTACAACATGGATCGTTATATGAGTGTCATAAGTGATTCTCATAGTGATCATGGTATATGTAGTCCTTTGACCTAAGATCATCAAGGTTCTTTACATGTGAGTCAGATACTTTGATACTTCCCTTTGTTGCTCATAACTGGGTGAACTTGAAAGAAGTCATTTTGTATGTCACATATCATGCAGAGGGTTTTGTATGATCAAGATGTGATTTGTCCCTCTTATGTAATGGGAGTGATATCTTTGGGCCCCTTAATAGAGTGAGACTAAGAAAATTCATGGCCATGTTGGGATGAGTTGATATATGATATCAATGTCATCAGTTTAAGTTAGTCTACTTGGTAATCAAGAAACCAAAGATTGGACTATACGAGAATGACACATTCCATGTCTCGTGCTTAGTCTTGATATTTTGGAAAAAAGGACAATGGCATATACAAATAATGATCATGAAGGTTTAGTCGAATCACTAACAATCTTGTCACTTAGGTAGCAATGATGTGTTGCTAGACATCATTCATTGCTTATGATCATAAATGTGATTTATGATCATTGCCAATGTAGTAAGAGCCTATTGGGTCAAACACATAAAGCCTATTTGGATTATTTGAGTGCATGGGCTAATTTATTTGGGTTATGGTTTCATGATAATTTTGTGTTAATAATTGGCCCAAAAGTTAAGCCACTATTAAGCCCAAAATTAAAGCCTAATTGGATTAGGGCTTTGAATCCCATGAGGCTTAGAAGTTGAGTCTCACTATAAATACATCTTATAGTGAGAAATTCATAGCTGTTGCTCTAGCCTCCAAAAGTGACAGTTGCACTCTTATTTTGCAATTCCTTGGAGGACATAAGCTAGCACTGTGGGCGCAAGAGAAGCGCATCTACCAGGATGTGGTGGAAGTGTTGTGATCTCGAGAGGCTTGTGTGGATACCATATAGAGCTTGAACACATCAATTGTTCAAGTTTTATGATTTGATTCAACAGTTGGGTGAAAGATTTCAACCAAAATTAGGTATGAAAATTTCTGAACACCTGGTTTACCCCGTTTCATTTGGATTTTGGAGGGTTTTGGTTATATTCTACTGTCCTTGTTTGGCTCCCAAAACCCTACATGCATTTCGTTATGGACAAGTATTGGATGCTTCCATTTCATTCCAAAATGTTATGAATGTTTCCATTCCAAACAAGCAGTGAATGTTTCCATTCAACACAAGATATGAATGTTTCCAATCCAAAGCAGTTGTGAATGTTCCCATTTCATTCTAAACAAGTTGTGATTACATCCATTTCATTCTAAATAAGTTGTGAATGTTCCCATTTCATTCTAAACAAGTTGTGATTACATCCATTTCATTCTAAATAAGTTGTGAATGTTTTTATTTTGTTCTAAACATGTTGGGAGTGTTTCCATTCTAAAGAAGTTCTGAATGTTTTCATTCCTAACAAGATGTGGATGTTTCCATTTCAAACAAGTTGTGAATGTTTCTATTCCAAACAAGTTCAATGTTTGTTCTTCATTGCAAACAAGTTATGAATGTTTCTCTTCTAAACAAAATGTGAATGTTTCTATTTCATTGTAAACAAGTTGTGAGTGCTTCCACTTGATTCTAAATAAGTTATGAATGTTTCCATTTCATTTTAAACAAGTTTTGAATGTTTACATTCCAAACAAGTTGTGAATGTTTACATTCCAAATAGGTTGTGAATGTTTCCTTTCCAAATATGCTTTGAATGTTTTTACACCAAAGAAGTTGTGAAAGTTTGCATTTTATGCTAAACAAAGTGTGGCCATTTCTATTCTAAACAAGATCTGGATGTTCCATTTCGTTCGAAACAAGTTGTGAACACTTCTTGTTCATTCTATACAAGTTGTGATTGCTTCCATTTCATTCTAAGAAGGTTGTGAATGTTTTAATTCTAAACAAGTTGTGAACATTTCCATTCCTAAAATGTTGTGAATGTTTTTGTTGTATGGTTTTGGGAGCTAGATAAGAGTAACAAAATATAACCAAAACCCTCTAGGATCCAAGTGAAACAGAGTAAATCACGTGTTCAAAAGTTTTTGTACCTTGTTAGTTGAGTTCTTTTACCCAACTGTTGAGTCAAATTAGAAACTTGAACAGTCGACATGTTCAAGATCTCTTTGGTATCCACATGAACCCCTTGGATCACCATGCCTCCACAATGTTTTGGCAGATGCATTCCTCTTATGCCCGTAGTGCTAGCTTGCATCCTCCAAGGAATGGCAAGAGAAGAGTGTGCCTGGAACATTTCAGAACTATTTTAATTTTGCCCTTAAGAGCTATGAAAATTCTCATTATATGATGTATATATAGTAAAGCTTAACTTCTAACTCTTATGGGTTTCAAATCCCTAATCCAATTAGGTATAATTTTGGACTTCATCACAACTCAACCTTTGGGAAATTATTAATATGAAATTATCATGAAACTAAAACCCAAACTATTTGGCCCATGTACTCAAATAATCTAATTGGATCCACGTGTGTGACACAATAGGCTCCTACCACATTGGCAAAGATCATAAATCATATTTATGATCATAAACAATGAGTGGTGTCCAGCAACATATCATTGCTACCTGAGTGACAAGACAGTTGGTGATTTGACTAAACCACTATGATCATTATCCATATATGCCATTGTCCCTTTGTCCAAGATATCAAGACCAAGCACAAGACATGGTATGTGTCACTCTTGTATAGCCCAATTTATGGTTTCTTGATTCTTGAGTAGACTAACTTAAATTGATGACATTGATATTGTATATCAACTCTTCCGAGCATGACCATGCTTTTTCTTAGTCTCACTTTAATAAGGGGCTAAAAGATATCGCTCCTGTTACAGAAGAAGGACAAATCGCATCTTGATCATAGAGAACCCTGTGCATGATATGTGACATACCGAATGACCACCTTTGTGTTTACTTAGTTATAAGAAACAAAAGGAAGTCTCTAAGTATGTGACTCAGTGATCACTAAGAAAATCACTTATCACACTCATATAATGATCCATGTAGTGTTCTCACGGTGGGTCTATCCAAAACACAAGTTCTCCAACTTATACCTATAAGTAGACTAGATATATTATATTAGTCTCCACATATACTAGACCAGGGATGTTTAAGAATACTATTATTCTAGGGTTATAATTATGTTTGATTACATTATGTAGAAAGAAACAACATACACAATTATTGGAATAATGCCTCAATAAAATATCATGACTCAATGTGCAAAATACAATCATTTCATGATTTTCTTTTAGGCACAACACTAACAATCTCCCACTTGCACTAAATCCAATCATCCATGAATCTAATATCGATGGACCTAGAATGACTATCATGCTTCTACTGCATAAGAGGTTTTGTTAGTGGATTAGCAATGTTGCTGTCTGTCAATGTCCTACATATCTTCACATCATCCTTTTTGATAATCTCCCTGTGAGATGATAGCATCAGAGTATATGTTTGGATCACTATTGAGATAAAGGTTCCTTAACCTATGGGATTGCTCCATTGTTGTCATAATAGAGCTCTATCAGATCGGCAATGCTTGGAACAACTCCAAGTTCTGTGATGAACTTCTTAATCTAAAATGCCCTCTTTACAGCATCAAAGCCAGCAAATTCTATTGTAGAGTCAGCCACTATCTCTTACTTTGAAATTTTATTGCTCACAAAACCACAACCAATTTAAAACACATAACTGGATTGTGATATGAAATCATCCATAATAGATTGTAAGCTAACATCAGTGTAATCCCTTACAATGAACTCATCTTTACCTCCAAATATGAAAAATACATGTTACCACTCTGAGTGCTTCTATATAGTGCTTAGATTTAGTAAGCTTAAGCCCCAGATAGTCCATGTCTTGTTGGCCAAGCAGAACATGCGCACTATGTTTACCCAAGTGGCCTTCTTGGTCATTATGCAAAGATGTGTATATTGGTCCTAACATCACTAACATATTCACATACAGCTAGATCTAGAAGTAATGATGACAGTGAAATTCTTTATTCCCAGCCAATGTAGAATTTGAGTAAAATCCCCAAGTGCATGCAGAATCATATGCGCACATGATGCTATTGGTGCGCATTTTATATGTTCAAACTTTCACATTGTGTCCAACTCAAATTCTACCCATGTTCTTCTAGGCCCTAAAGGTTTTAAACCCTTTAATACACTTAAACCTTGATAGGGAAATAGGTTTGAGGCATTAAATCCAACTAAGTTTATAATTATGGATTTTTCACTTAACTGGGTGAACAGTGCTTAACAAAATCAGTCAATTTTTGATAGGCCATAACTTTGGCTGTAGGGCACCAAATCCAATGATTCAAAAGCCACATTATTCATATTGGAGTTTTCTAAGTGTGGTCAAAATTTCATAGAAAAATTATTTATGTATAGAAGGTTATGGCAGCTGGAGTATAGGGTACCAAATTTTAGTTGTTATTGACCATTATGCCCGTACAAAATATCATAATATTCATACACTCCATTTCTAGGTACAAAACCCTCTTGCTAGTGTCCATACATGTCTTATACACTTGAGAAAACCATTCCCATGGATTTAGAACCCTTTTAACCATCATTCATAAAAAATTCAATCAAAACAGCCCATAAGCACCATATGTACAACATTGTATACACACTTCAAACTACACCCCATTGATCCATATATCCTTCTCACACTACACATACAACATATCCAACTCATTTACATGAATTTATGAACCATATACTTGACAATAACTCAGTTAATACGTACACTAAGTTTCTTGGAGAACTTCAAAAGCACTAAGCACTCCAGAAACTTGAAGGGACCAGCTCCTGCGTAAGGCAGAAAGTACCATTAGTAAAAATAGCTAATGTGCTCCAAAAATCATGAAACTTTTCAGTTTACATCTACACATATGGAAGTTAATATAACTGAAATTTCACAGAGAAATTCAAAATGAAATTTTTTATTTTGAATGCTCTCTTTCAGGTGCTCCTGAAATGGACAAAAAGGGGGTAAGTCTCTTTGAAGAAAGTTTGTAAGGGCTTACCATTAGAAACTTGAATTCCCAGAAACATATAGAGAAATATAAAATCCAAAGACATAAAAACATAAAAAAAGAAGCACATATAGAGAAATATATCCATCCAAATGCACAAACAAAGAAAACACAATCAAATGTAATGCTGGCAGCAATACATCATTAGGGTTAGTCCATAAACAATTGAATAAACAATATGTAATCACTATGGTAGCCCTCCTCAAGATAATTCTTGGTATTAAGAGGTTAATTGGTCTTAGTTAGTACTAACTTGGGCTCTAGAAACCCCAAATTTCACTGTAATAAGAAAGCACCAAAGCTGTAGGGCTGAAACCTTAGGTGCAATTTCCCCCTTAACCTAAACTTGGTTCATCAATCTCTTGTCTCTCTTCCAAGCTTAGGGTCTTAGATTCAAGGATGTGTGGCATCAATATTGAACAATAAATAGCCATGAGACCCAGATAAAACCCTTACCTAAGCTATGAAGGCTGAAATCTTCAAGAGATACACAATAAACCAGAAAACTAGCGGTTTTCTCTTTCTTGTTGCATCTGATTGCCTTCCTTTGTGATTTCTTCAGAGATTGAGCTATGGTGGCTATGGAAGCTTACGGAGGAGCTAAGGAATAGGTTGTGCCCGGTGGGGGATGAAAATGGGCAAGAAATGACAAGAAATCAAGATATTTTACTTGACTTGATTAGTTTAACCTTAACCGTCACTTAGGTCACTATAAGTTTGTCTTTAGTAAAGAATTTTTGGCTAATCCTTAGCCCACCCTTTTAACCTTAGAACCTGGAAATAAAAGGCTGGGATAATGCTAGAAATGGCAACCTTTGACTCTTGTCAAAAATCATCCCATCCTTAAGTTATTTTTGTGAACAATTGTACACCTAGTTATCCTAGGTTCTTGAATAATAGCTTTTGTTTCCTTTATGCAATTCAGCCTCCAAAAATTACTTCCATATCATTCAAATCCTTCTAAAACCTCTCTTTTATAGTTGAACAATTAAGTACCCAAGTCTTGAAATCTTGCAATAAGACCCATAGATTACGTGTAAAACAAGCAATCCTTTAGGGCTCCCTTTAGTACCAAGTAACCATTGTAATCTTTTAGGGAGGTCTAGATTATTTACTTTACCCTTCACATTTCATTTACTATGGTGAAAATTATGGTATATAATGGTTTATAACCATTATGCCTTGATACTATAATTTTCCCATTTGTTAGGTGGTAACATTTCTCCCCCCCTTAAAAATGTTGGTCATCCAAAATTTCCCTAAGCTTGGGATACTCATATGGATACCTTTCTAGAATTTCTTTCTCAGTTTCTCAGGTTGCCTATCTTTCAGAATGGTTTGAATATTGTACTTTAACCATGGGAATCAATTTGTTCCTTAGCCTTTTGGTATCCATAGCTAAGATAGCTATAGGTTTCTCTTTATATGTTAGATTTAGTTCTAGTCTTATGTCTTCCATTGCTATAGCATGCTTTGCATCCAGTAGACATTTCTTAAGTATACTAACATGGAAAACATTATGAACACTTGAGATACTTGATGGTAGAGATAACCTATAAGCCACCTTACCAATTCTGTCCAATATCTCATAAGGACCAATGTACCTTGGAGCTAACTTACTTCTTTTCCTAAATCTGATAGTGCCTTTGGTCGGTGCTACTTTGAGCCACACTTTATCACCAACCTCAAACTCCAAGTCTCATTTTTTTTTGTTCACATAAGCAGTGGTCCTTTCATTGGCTACCCTTAACCTTTCTTGTATCTTACTGATTTTATTTGTTGTTTCTTCAATGATCTCAAGACCCAACTCTAGCCTATTTGAGGCTTCCACCCAACAATGGGGTGTCATGCACCTTCTCCTGTAAAGAGCTTCATAAGGTGCCATGCCAATGGTGCTTTGATAACTATTATTGTAAGAAAATTCCATCAAAGATAAATGTTGGTCCCACTTTCCTTTGAAATCCAAGATACAAGTCCTGGTCATGTCTTCAAGTATTTGAATCACCCTATCAGTCTATCCATCTGCCTCAGGGTGGTAACCAGTGCTTAGGGGGATTTTGGTTCCCAGTGGTTTGTGAAATGCACTCCAAAATCTAACTGTAAACCTTGGATCTTTGTTTGACACTATGGAGTCTGGCACTCCATGCAACCTTACCATCTCTTTGATATACATTTTTGCTAACTTTTTTGTGAGTTTATGATCTTCATTTTTAAGAATTGGGCACACTTGGTTAGCCTATCCACAATGACCCAAATTGGGTCATGCCTTAATTTGGTCATAGGCAGCCTAGTTAAGAAGTCTACAGTGATGGTACCCCACTTTCTCACTAGAATGGGTAGAGTTGTAGTGTACCTATTGGCTTATGATGCTTTACTTTTATCCTTTGGCATATGGCACATTTAGAGACATATGTGGCTATGTCCTTCTTCATGTTTGGCCATAGAAATGTGTTTTCAAGTCTTTGTACATCTTCTCACTTCCAGGATGGATATTTAGCTTACTAGTGTGAGCTTCCTCAAGTATCTCATTTCTGAGTTCTTGCTCACTAGGCACATATATTCTATCCTTAAAGTGCAATAGTCCTTGCTTGTAGGTAAATGATTCATTCAAGGACCCATTGTCTTCTTCTAAAATCTTCTTGAAATTTGGGTCTGCTTTTTGTGTCTTCCTTATCGCCTCAATCCACCCAAACTGAATAGTTAACATATTCACTTATGCTCCTTCCCACTGTTGCCACTTATGCCAAAGGTATAGCAAACTATTCTCCTCATTGGTATCTGCCGAAGATCCACCTTTTAGCAACTTAGTGTATTTCCTACTTAAGGCATCTGCCACTAGATTGCCTTTTCCTTTCGTATACTCAATACTACAATCATAGTCATTAATATACTCCAACCATCTTCTTTACCTAATGTTCAACTCTTTCTGAGTGAACAAATACTTTAGGCTTTTATGGTCAATGTATATCACAAATGAGCTTCCCATTGGGTAATGCCTCCATTGCTTTAAGTCAAAGATCACTGCAGCAAGCTTTAGGTCATGGGTAGGGTAATTTTGCTCATGGAATCTCAATTGCCTTGACCCATAAGCAATCACATTCCTTTTTTGCATTAACACACATCCTAAACCAAATCTAGATGCATCTATATAAATGATATATGGCTTACTTGGATCTGGTAAAATTAACACTGGAGCTTGAATCAACTTGCTCCTTAACTCCTGAAAGCTCTTTTCACATTTCTCAATCCACTCAAACTTTTGATCCTTCTTGGTCAGTTGAGTAAGGACTGAGGCAATCATGGAGAATTTTGATACAAATCTCCTGTAATAGCCTACTAATCCTATGAAGCTTCTGATTTCTCTTATAGTCTTAGGTCTTTCCTACTTTTGCATAGCCTTAACCTTTTCAGGGCCTACTCTAAGGCCTTGTGCATTAATGATGTGTCCTAGGAAAGAAACTTCCTTTAACTAGATTAGCACTTTAAAAATTTAGCATATAGCTGATTGTCTAACAGTGTGTTCAAGATAATTCTTAAGTGATGTTCATGTTCACTTTCATCCTTGGAATACACTAGGATGTCATCAATGAACACACTACAAACTTGTCCAAGTATGGTCTGAAGACAAGGTTCATTAAGTCCATGAATGCATCAAGGGCGTTAGTCAAGCCGAAGGGTATGATTGTGTACTCATAATCTCCATATCTTGTTCTAAATGCTGTTTTAGGTATATCCTCCTCTTTTACCCTTAACTGAAAGTAACCAGATCTCAAATCAATCTTAGAGAAGATCTTTACTCCCTTGAGTTGATCAAATAGATCCTTAATCCTAGGGAGTGAATACTTGTTCTTGATGGTCATAACATTTAGCTTTCTGAAGTCAATGCACAATCTTAAAGAGCCATCCTTCTTTTTCACAAAGAGAACTAGAGCTCCCCACGGTGAAACACTTGGTCTTATGAACCCTTTTTCAAGTAATTCATCAAGTTGTTTCTTGACTTCAGTCATCTCTATGATTGGCGTTCTATATGGTGGTATGGATACTGGTGTAGCTCCAGGCTATAGTTCAATCTTAAATTCAAACTTTCTTGATGGAAGAATACCTGGAAAATCTTTATGAAAGACTTGTGGATAGTCTTTCACTATAGTTATCCTACTAACTTCTTCCTCAATTTCAACATCATTCAATGCATAGTATTCATCTTCAAAAATCACAAGAATCTCATCTAACACTTCTAGTTCCATGCCATGCATTTCATACATCAATTCCTTAGAATTCACTAATGCATGCATTTCATTACTAGGCAATGTGATTTGTTTTTTAGAACAATCAATCTTTATACCATACATAGCCAACCAATTCATACCCAAAAGAATATCATATTATGGAATATTCAACACTAGTATATCAGTAATAATCTTAGTCTTTCCCACTTCTAGCTCACAGTCCTTAGCTAGTTCATTTGTGAAAAGACATTGAGTACCTGCTGTTCCTATTAATGATATGTTAGGCATGAAATCAATAGGCAATTTCATAGATTCAGCTGACTTCCTAGCCTCAATGGACACTGAAGAACCAGTATCAAACAATGCACTAACAGACATACCATTTAAATAAATGTTATCCCCAAATACCCCTTGTTGGGATGTCTCCCTTTTGTCAATACTCTTCCAGCTCTCTGCACTTGTGGCCTTGGTACTACTAAAACAGCTCTTGATTGAACATCTCTGATGGCTGGCATCTTATACCTATTTTGGCCTTGCTCGTCTTGCCCTTTTCTTTGGACAAAAGGGCAGTATTTGATCCAGTGATCCAAAGAACCACATTTGAGACATGTTTGTGTCTCAAAGTAACATGGCTTCTTTTTGTGGAATTTCTTGCCATCCATACTAGGTTTTCTATACTTGGTAGTGTCCTTACCTTTCATTTCCTTCTGCAGTCTTCCAGCCTGGCTGGTTTCTTCTGGTCCATTAGGAAACCATTTGCTTTCATACTCTTCCTATTCCACCAGTAAAGCCATCTGAATAGCATCATGATAGGTAATGGCATTGAAAGGCCGAACAACTCTCCTGATATCTGGTCTCAGACCTCTAACAAATCTTTTTTCTTTAAGTTCTTCCAACCCATGGTATTGTGATGCATACCTCACAAGTTGGTTAAACTTGTGTTCGTATTCCAAAACACTGAGATAGTCCCATTTCAGTGCATCAAACTCAGCCTGTTTTAGGTCTTTGATGGCATCAGTTCCATTCTAGTCTTGGAACATCCTTGTAAATTTAGACCATGTCATCTTTAGCTCATGATCTGCTCTTCTACCTCTCTGAGCAGCATACCTATCTCTAACACTTCTCCACCACATTTCTACATTACCTACAAGATTGTAGGTAGCCAAAGATACTTTCTTTATGGAGCTCAAATGCATCCTCTCAAACATCTTCTCAATGAATCATAGCCACTCCTCAGCTTTCTCCAGTCTAGCTCTGCCATCAAATTATAGAGATCTTAGGCCTTGAAACCTCTCTAATAATCTGACATTGTTAGAGCCCTTAAGATCTTTAGCTCTGTGCTCCTAGACCTATGTGATCCCCTAGACTCTTGATGCTCTCTGGGCCTTCTTCTTTCTCTCTTTTCGCTTAGGTTCCTAGCTTCTAAAAGATTAGCCCTTAATACTTGGCCAACCTTAGACCTGATTCTTCTACTTCTAGGATGTCTTCTATCCTCATCTTCCTCAAATTCTTCATCTTCATTTCTTTCAGAAGGAACATTCACTGGGTTGTTCCCAAGAACTTCTTGGTTCTGCTCATGTGGTAATGGTTGTGCTACTTGGACTGCTTGTTGTTGAGCTTCCAGTAGCCTTACTAAGTTTTTATTTATCTAGGCTAGATTTGTTTGTATTTTGACCCACACTTATGGTATGTTCATTTCAGGTGCTGGGTTTTCCACTCCCTGAATAGTTGGCTGCTCTTGTACACCCCTTCCATTTCTGTTGCCTTGTATTTGCTCAGTAGGAGGTCTTAGGGGTCCCTGATCCCCTCTGCATGTGGTTACCATTTTCCTGTTTCATGATCAACAAAAGAGCACAATATATATAGTACATTAGGTAATTAACACTAGTAGCTGACCCAACTAAGTTCTATGTATGTAATTATGTTCATGCATGATGGAACTACATGCAACAACAATCCAAACCATGCTCTGATACAAACTTCTATTACCACTCTATGTGCTTCTATATAGTGATTAGATTTAGTGAGCTTAAGCCCCAGGCAGTCCATGTCATGTAGGCCAAGCAGAACATGCGCACCATGTTTACCAAAGTGGCCCTCTTGGTTATTATGCAAAGATGTGTATATTGGTCCAAACATCACCACATATTCATATACAACTAGATTTGGAAATAATGATGACAATGAAATTCTTTATTCCCAGCCAATGTGGAATTTGAGTAAAATTCCCAAGTGCATGTATAGCCATATGCACACATGATGCTATTCATGTGCATTTTACGTGTTCAAACTTTCACACCATGTCCAACTCAAATTCTACCCATGTTCTCCTGTACCCTAAAGATTTTAAACCCTTTAATACTCTTAAACCTTCATAGAGAAATATGTTTAAGGCATTAAATTCATCTAAGTTTATAATTATGGATTTTTTGCTTAACCGGGTATAAATGACCATATGAAGAGTGCTCAGCAAAATTAGTCAATTTTTGATAGGCCACAACTTTGGCTACAGGGCACCAAATCCAGTGATTCAAAAGCCAAGTTATTCATCTTGAAGCTTTCTAAGTGTGGTCAAAATTTCATAACCAAATGTTTTATGTACAAAAAGTTATGGCACACATACAGAAGTTATTATACTTGAAATTTCACAAAGAAATTAAACTGAAAGCTATTATTTTGAATGCTCTCTTTCAGGTGCCCCTGAGATGGATAGAAAGGGGGTAAGTCTCTTTAAAGAAACTTAGTAAGGGCTTATCATTAGAAACTTGAATTCCTAACAACATAACTAAAATCCAAAGAAATAAAAAAACAAAAAAAAAAGCACATATACAAAAATATAGTTGTGCAAATGCACAAAGAAATAGAACACAATCAAATGCAATGTTGGCAGCAATACATCATTAGGGTTAGTCCATAAACAATCAAATAAACAATATGTAATCACTATGGCAGCCCTCCTCAAGCTAATGCTTGGTCTTAGGAGGTTAATTGGTCTCATTTAGTACTAACTTGGGCTCTAGAAACCCCAAATTTCACTGCCATAATAAAGCACCAAAACCATAGGGTCGAAACCCTAGGTGCAATTTCCCCCTTAACCTAAACTTGGTTCATCAAGCTCTTGGCTCTCTTCCAAGCTTAGGGTCTTAGCTTCATGTATGTTTGGGCATTAGTATTGAACAATAAATAGCCATGAAACCTAGACAAAACCCTTACCTAAGCTATGAAGGCTGAAATCTTCAACAGATACACAATAAACCTGAAAACTAGGGGTTTTCTCTTTCTTGGTGCATCTGATTGCCTTCCTTTGTGATTTCATGGGAGATTGAGCTATGGTGGCTATGGAAGCTTATGGAGGAGCTAAGGAATAGGTTGTGCCTGGTGGGGGACAAAAATGGGCAAGAAATGGCAAGAAATCAAGATATTTTACTTGACTTGATTACTTTAACCTTGACCGTCACTTAGGTCACAATATGTATGTCTTAAGCAAAGAATTTTTGGCTAATCCTAAGCCCACATTTTTAACCTTAGAACCTAGAAATAAAAGGCTGGGATAGTGCTAGAAATGGCCACCTTTGACTCTTGTAAAAAATCATCCCATCCTTTAGTCATGTTTGTGAACAATTGTACACCTAGTTGTCCTAGGTTCTTGAATAATAGCTTTTGTTTCCTTTATGCAATTCAGCCTCCAAAAATTGCTTCCATACCTTTCAAATCCTTCCAAAACCTTTCTTTTATAGTTGTAAAATTGAGTACCCAAGTCTTGAAATCTTGCAATAAGACCCATAGATTACTTGTAAAATAAGCAATCCTTTATGGCACCCTTTTGTACCAAGTAACCATTGTAATCTTTTAAGGAGGTGTAGATTATTCACTTTACCCATCACATTTTATTCACTATGGTGAAAATTACACTATATAATGGTTTATAATCATTATGCCTTTATACTGCAATTTTCCCATTTGTTGAGGTGGTAACAATACATTCTTAGTCCTTTACAAGTACTTAAGGACGTTCTTAATAGCTGTACAATGAACTCATCTTCACCTCCAAATACTAAGAATACATCCTTAGTCCTTTACAAGTACTTAAGGATGTTCTTAATAGCTATTGAATGACTTGCACCAGGGTTTGATTAGTGCCTGCTCATCATGCTCAAGGCATATGAGACATCGGGATGGGTACATATCATGGCATACATGATAGATCCAATTGCTAAGGCATATGGAATCTTATTCGTGCACTTTTTCTCCTTGGGTGTACTCAGACATAAAGATCTAGAAAGAGTTATACTATGTGACATGGGTAAGAATTTTTTCTTGGAGTCTTGCATGTTAAACCTCTTTGGCACAATGTCAATGTTTGTATTTTGACTTAGGCTGAATAATTTCCTAGATCTGTCTCTATAGATCCTAATGCCTAACACATAGGCTACTTCACCCAAGTCCTTCATTGAGAAACATTTTCCCAGCCAAGTCTTTACAGACTGTAGCTTAAGAATGTCATTCCTGATAAGTAGTATGTCACCTACATACAACACCATGAAGACAATAATGCTCCCACTAACCTTCTTGTAGACACAATGTTCATCTTCATTTCTGATGAAACCAAACTATTTGATTGCTTCATCAAAATGAAGATTCCACCTCTGAGAAGCTTGCTTCAATCCATAAATAGACCCTTACAACTTGAACACCTTATTGGCATTTTCTGGAGTGACAAAACCCTCAAGTTGTGTCATGTACACATCCTCAAGCAGTTTTCCAATAATGAATGCTATTTTTAAATCCATTTTCCATATCTCATAATCATAGTGTGCAGTGATAGCCAATAAAATTTGGATAGATTTAAGCTTGGCAACTGGTGAAAAAGTTTCATCACTGTCAATACCACGAATTTGCTTGAAATCTTTTAAAACCAATCATCCCTTAAAGGTAATCACATTACCATACATGTTTGTTTTCTTTTAGAAAACCCACATGGGTCAACCAAAGTCCATACTTGGTTTTCATACATGGATTCCATCTCAGACTTCATGGTCTCTAGCCACTTTTTAGAATTTGGTCCTAACATAGCTTGTTGGTAGGTTGTGGGCTCATCTTGATCCATGAGCATCACATCATCAGCGTGAGTCATTAGAAATCCATATATCTCGGGCTTACACCAAATCCTACTAGACCTACATGGGCTTTGTGCTATAGGAACAGACTCTTGAACCACAACATCTTGTGGTGTCTGCTCTAGTTCCATTTCAAATTCAATGTCCCCTTGTTATTCTTGAATTTCTTCAAGTTTTATTTTCCTCGCACTGGTTCCTTTTGAGATAAACTCTTTTTCGAGAAAGACGCCAGTTTGAGCAACAAATACTTTTGCTTAGAAGGATTATAGAAATAGTAACCCTATGTTTCTTTGGGATACCAAACAAAAAGACATTTATGAGATTTTGGGCCTAACTTGTTAGAGGATTGACATTTCACATAAGCCTCATAGCCCCCAAATCTTAATAGAAGATAGACTAGGATGTCTCCTACTCCATATCTCATATGGTATCTTTTGAATTGATTTAGATGGACTCAAATTAGTGTAAAAGGGGTTGTCTCTAGAGCATGTCCCCAAAAGGAGCTCGAAAGGTCAGCTTGACTCATCATAGATCGAACTATGTCCAATAGAGTTTAATTTCTCTTTCCAAATACACCAATCCATTGAGGTGAACCAGATAGAATGGGTTGTGATACTATACTGCACTCCTTCAAGTAGTCAAAGAATTCTTAGTCCAAGTATTTTCCACCTCGATCTGATTGAAGTGTTTTGATACTTTTCCTGAGTTAATTCTCTACCTCATTCTTGAATTCTCTAAACTTTTCAAAGGATTCTAACTTATGTTTCATGAGATACACATAGCCATATCTACTAAAGTCATCAAAAAAATTAACAAAGTATTCGTAGCCTCCTCTCGCATGTGTAGATATAGGCCCACATACATCACTATGTATGAGTCCTCGTAAGTCATCGGCTCTTTCTCTTCACCTAGTGAAATAGGTTTTGGTTATCTTTCCCAATAAACATGGCTCACATGCCTCATATGATTCAAAATCAAATGAGTCTGAGTCCCTCCTTATGGAACTTGGATATGCGGGTCTCGTTTATATGGCCCAAGCGACAATACCAGAGATAGGTCAAGTTCAAATCATTCACTCTAACCTTCATGGTTTTCACATTAGATATTGGATTTTCAAGTTCTAGATCATACAAACCATTGGTAAGTTGAGCACTACCATAAAAGATTTCATTCAAATAAATATAACAACATTTGTCCTTTATTATAGAAATCAAACTTCTACTAATAGTGGGCACGAAGTAGCAACTGTCTAATTCTAAAACCAATCCACTAGGTAAAGTGAGAACATAAGTACCTATAGCTAATGCAGCAACTCTTGCTTCATTTTCTACACGTAGGTCCACCTCACCTTGGGCCAATCTTCTACACAAACTTAGAACCTGCACATTTTCACAAATGTCAAATCCATAACCAGTATCTAGTACCCAAGATGAGTAAGTAGAAAAATTAGCCTCTATAACAAAAATATCTGAAGTGGAAGTCTTACTTCTCTTCTCCTTAACAAGTTCTTCAAGATAGAGTTTGCAATTGCACTTCTAGTGTCGAAGTTGTTTCCAATGGAAGCATTCCCCTTCCTTAGCCATACCATTAGATGGTTTCAGTGCACCCGAAGAAGAATTAGTAGTGGACTTTCCTTTAGCTTTATTCTTCTTCTTGTTGGCTTTTCATTTTCCTTTGCCTTTTTGAACCATCATAATGGGCTTAGCCTTCTTAAGGTTTTGCTCATTAATTCTCAACATGTTGAGCAATTCAGGGAGGGACATATCAAGATTTTTTATGTTATAGTTCTTGACAAACTGACTATAGCTTTCTGATAATGATTGCAAGACTACATCAATAGCCAACTTTTTCTGATGGGCAAATCCCAAACTTTCAAGATTCTCAATGTACCCAATCATCTTGAGCACATGAGGACCCATGGGACTTCCCTAAGACATTTTGCACTAAAATAATACCTTTAAGGTCTCAAACTTCTCATGCCTAGCTTGCTCTTGGAAAAGCATTTTTAGATGTTCAATCATATTGAATGCCCCGATGTTTTCATGTTGCTTTTGAAGCTCAAATTCCATGGTAATCAGCATGAGGCAAGCAACATCCCAGGCATCATCAGAATGCTTCTTGTGAGCATCCCTTTCAGCTTTTGGAACATTGGCAATAGGCTCATTTTGAATGGGCTGCTCTAGGACATAAGCCTTTTTCTCTTGCTTGAGGACTATTCTTAAATTTCAGTACCATTTGAGAAAGTTGGCCCCATTACATAGGAGGGAAAAATCCCATCTTGATCATACAAAACCCACCATATGATATGTGACATAACCAATCACCAATTTCATGTTCACTCAGTTACAAGCTACAAAAGGATGTGTCAAAGTATGTGACTCACATGTAGGTAACCTTGATGACCTTAGGCCAAAGGACTACATATACAATGATCACTATGGGAATCACTTATGACACTCATCCATGTAGCGTTCTGATGGTGGGTAGGTCCATTACACAAGTTCTCCAACTTGTACCCATATGTAGACTACATATCTCACATTAGTCTCCATATATACTAGTCTTTATGTATTATTGCAACCCATTCCACAACAATACTAGAACAAGGATGATTAAGAATACTATTATTCTAGGGTTATAATTATGTTTGATTATGTTATGCTGAAACAAAAAATAAACACAACTATTGGAACAATGCCTCAACAAAATATCATGACTCAATGCGGAAAATACAGTCATCTCATGATTTGCTTTTGGGCACAACACTAACATCCATTCCAAATAAGTTGTGAACATTTCCATTTCATTCTAAACAAGTAGGGAATGTTCCTATTCCTACCAAGACATGGAAGTTTCCATTTTGTCCTAAACTAGAATGTTTTTATTATAAACAAGTTGTGAATGATGTTTTTATTCTAAACAAGTTGTGAATGTTTCCATTTCTTTGTCAACAAGTTGTGAATGTTTCTATTCAAAACAAGATGTGAATGCTTCCAATTCAGTCTAAACAAGTTGTCAGTGTTTCCACTTCATTCTAAAAATTTCTGAACGTTTCAATTTCATTATAAAAATTTTTGAATGTTTTCAATCCGGACAAGTTCTAAATGTTTCTATTCCAAACAAGTTGTGAATGTTTCCATTTCATTCTAAACAAGTTGTGAAATCTTCCATTCAATTATAAACAAGTTGTGAATGTTTCCACTTAATTCTAAATAGGTTGTGAATGTTTTCATTCCAAACAAGTCTTGAATCTTTCCATTTCATTCTAAACAAGTTGTGAACACTTCCATTTCATTCTAAACAAGCTATGAATGCTTCTACTTCATTCTAAACAAGCTGTGAATGTTTCCATTCCAAACATGTTGTGAATGTTTCTATTCTAAACAAGTTAATTGTTTCCATTTTATTCTAAACAAGTTGTGAATGTTTCTATTCTAAACAGGATGTGAATTTTCCATTTCATTCTAAACAACTTTTGAATGCTTCCTCTTTATTCAAAACAAGTTGTGAATGTTTCCAGTTCATTCTAAAAATGTTGTGAAAGTTTCCATGACAAACAAGTAGTAAATGTTTCCATTCTAAACAGGTTATGAATATTTCTATTCCAAACAAGCTCTGAATATTTCTATTCGAAACAAGTTGTGAATGTTTCTATTCAAAACAAGTTATGAATGTTTCCATTTCTTTATAAAAGAAGTTGTGAATGCCTCTATTCCAAATAGGTTATGAATGTTTCCATTCCAAGCAAGATCTGGATGTTTTTATTCTATGCAAGATGTGAATGTTTCTATTCCAAGCAAATTGTGAATGTTTCCATTTCATTCTAAACAATTTGTGTGTACCTGCATTTTATTCTAAACAAGTTGTGAATGTTTCCTTTTCATTCTAAGTAAGTTTTGGATGATTCTATTTCAAACAAGTTATGAATGTTTCTATTCCAGACATGTAGTGAATGTTTTTATTTAAAACATGTTATGAATGTTTCCATTTCATTATAAAAATTTTGTGAATGTTTCTATTTGAAACAAGATATGAATGCTTCCATTTCATTTTAAACAAGTAGTGAATCCTTCCATTTCATTCTAAATAAGTTATGAATGTTTCCAATTAATTCTAAATAAGTTGTCATGCTTCCATTCCAAAGAAGTTATGAATGTTTCTATCCCAAGCAAGATGTAAATATTTCCATGTTAGTGTAAATATTTTTGGACATTGAGTCATGATATTTTTATTAAGGCATTAATCCAGTAATTATGTTTGTTGTTTTTTTTCAACGTAATGTAATAAACATAACTATAACGCTAGAATAATGATATTCTTAGATGTCCCTGGTTTAGTATTATCGTGGAGCGGGTTACAATAATACATAACGACTAACATATGTGGAGACTAATATGAGATATATAGTTTACATATGGGTAAAAGTTGGAGAACTTGTGTACTGGACTGACCCACCATAAGAATGCTACATGGATCATTATATGAGTGCCATAAGTGATTCTCATAGTGATCATGGTATATGTAGTCCTTTGACCTAAGGTCACCAAGGTTCCTTACATGTGAGTATCATACTTTGATACTTCCCTTTGTTACTCGTAACTGAGTAAACTTGAGGGAGGTTATTGGGTATGTCACATATCATGCGGACAGCTTTGTATGATCAAAATGGGATTTGTCCTTCCTATGTAATGGGAGTGTTATCTTTGGACCACTTGATAAAGTGAGGCTTAGAAAATGCATGGCCATGCTCGAATGAGTTGAGATACGATATCAATGTCATTAGTTGAAGTTAGTCTACTTGGTAATCAAAAAACCAAAGATTGGGCTACAGCAGAGTGACATATTCCATGTCTTGTGCTTAGTCTTGATATCTTGGACAAAAGGGCAATGGCATTTACGGATAATGATAATAAAGGTTTAGTCGAATCATTGACAATCTTGTCACTTGGGTTGCAATGATGTGTTGCTAGACACCGCTCATTGCTTATGATCATAAATGTGATTTATGATCATTACCAACATCGTAAGAGCCTATTAGGTCACACACATAAAGCCTATTTGGATTATTTGAGTGCATGGGCTAATTTATTTGTGTTATGGTTTCATGGTAATTTCATATTAATAATTGGCCTAAAAGTTGAGCCATTATTAAGCCCGAAATTAAACCTAATTGGATTAGGGCTTTGAAACCCATTAGGCTAAATGTCTCACTATAAATACATCATATAGTGAGAAATTCATAGCTTTTGCCCTAGCCTCCCAAGATTTCCATCACACTCTTCTCTTGGCATTCCTTGGAGGATGCAAGCTAGCACTGCAAGTGCAAGAGAAACGCATCTACCTTGACATGGTGATCTCGAGAGGCTCATGTGGATACCATAGATAGCTTGAACACGTTAACTATTCAAGTTTTGTGATTTGACTCAACAGTTGGGTGAAAGATCTCAACTAAATTAGGTATGAAAAATTTCAAACACCTAGTTTACCCTGTTTCACTTGGATCCTGGAAGGTTTCGGTTATATTCTGCTGCACTTGTCTGGCTCCCAAAACCCTACATTCCATTCCTACCTAG
Source organism: Aquilaria agallochum (assembly GCA_000696445.1). Classification (NCBI taxonomy): domain Eukaryota; kingdom Viridiplantae; phylum Streptophyta; class Magnoliopsida; order Malvales; family Thymelaeaceae; genus Aquilaria; species Aquilaria agallochum. The sequence goes on from KK900874.1 coordinate 36,776, forward strand.
TTGTGAATGTTTACATTTCACTCAAAACAAGTTGTGTCTGCCTCCATTTCATTCTGCATAAGTTGTAAATATTTTCATTTCATTCTAAACAAGTTGTGATCATTTCCACTCCAAACAGGTTGTGAACGTTTCCATTCTAAACAAGTTTTAAATATTTCCATTGCAAACAAGTTGTGAATATTTCTATTCCAAACAAGATGTGAATGTTTCCATTTCATTCTAAAGAAGTTGTACATGGTTCCATTTCATTTTAAACATGTTGGAAGTACCTTTATTTCATTCTCGACAGGTTGTTATTATTTCCATTTTATTCTAAAAAGTTTGTGAATGTTTCCATTCCAAACAAGTCAAGAATGTTTCTAGCCCAAATAAGTTGTGAATGTTTCTATTTCATTCTAAACAAGTTGTGAATGTTTCCATTCGATTCTAAACAAGTTGGGAATGTTTGTATTCGAAACAAGTTGTTAATTTTTCCATTCCCAATAGGTTTTAATGTTTCCATATCATTATAAACAAGTTCTAAATGCTTTCATTTCATTCTAACTAAGTTGGGAATGTTTCCATTCTAAGCAAGTTTTGAATGTTTCCATTTGAAACAACTTGTGAATGTTTCTATTCCAAACAAGTTGACTGCTTCCATTTCATTATAAACAAGTTGTGAATGTCTCTATTCCAAACAAGATGTGAATGTTTCCATTTCATTCTAAACAAGTTATGAATGTTTTGATTTCATTCTAATAAAGTTGTGAATATTTCCATTCCAAGCAAGTTGTGAATTTTTCCATTCCAAACTAGTTGTGAGTGTTTCCATTCCAAACAAGATTTGAATGTTTTTGTTCTAAACATGTTGTGAATGTTTCTATTCCAAGCAAGTTGTGATTGTTTCCATTTTATTCTAAAAAAGTTGTGAATGCTTCTATTCCAAACAAGATTTGAATGTTTCTATTCTAAACAAGTTGTGAATGTTTCCATTCCAAACAAGATGTGAATGTTTCAATTCCAAACAAGTTGTTAATGTTTCTATTCCAAACAACTTGTGAGAGTTTCTGTTTAATTCTAAACAAGTTGTGAATGTTTCTATTCCTAACAAGATAAGAATGCTTCCATTTCATTCTAAACAAATTGTGCATGTTGCCATTTCATACAAAATAGTGTCTGAATGTTTCCTATTTATTCTAAATATGTTGCGAACATTTCCATTCCAAACAAGTTCTGAATGTTTCCATTTCAAACATGTTGTGAATATTCCCATTTGAAACAAGTTGTGGATGTTTATATTCCAATCAAGTTGTAATGTTTCCATTTCATTCTGAACAAGTTGTGAACGTTTCCATTCGAATCAAGAAGTGAATGTTTCCATTTCATTTTAAACAAGTTGTTAATGCTTCCATCTCATTTTAAAAATGTTGTGAATGTTTCCATTTCATTCTAAACAAGTTATCAATGTCTCCAATTCATTCTAAACAAGTAGTGAATGTTTCCATTTCATTGTAAAAAAGTTGTGAATGTTTCCATTTTTGTTCTAAACAAGTTGTGAATCATTCCATTCTAAACTTGTTCTGAACATTTCCATTCCAAACAAAATGTGAATGTTTCCATTCAAAACAAGTTTTGAATGTTTCTATTTCAAACAAGTTGTGCATGTTTTCTTCTCATTTTAAGGAGGTTTTGAATGTTTCCATTCTGAATAGAATGTGGATATTTCCATTTCATTCTAAACAAGATGTGAATACTTCCATTTCATTCTAAAAAAGTTGTGATTATTTCCATTTTGTTAAAAACAAGTTATGAATGTTTTCAATCCAAATAAGTTGTTATTGTTTCCTTTCCAAACAAGTTGATATTGTTTCCTTTCGAAGTAGGTTGTAAATGTTTTTATGCCAAACAACTTGTGAATGTTACTATTCTAAGCATGTTGTGACTATTTCCATTTCATTCTAAACAAGTTTTCAATGTTTTTGTTTGAAACAACATGTCAATATTTCAATGTCTTCCTAAACAAGTTGTGAATGCTTCCATTTTATTCTAGACAAGTTGTGAATGCTTCCATTTCAATCAAAACAAGATGTGATTATTTCTATTTCCTCTAAATAAGTTGTGAATGTCTTCTTTTGAAACATGATGTGAATGTTTCCATTGCAAACAAGTTCTGAATGTTTATATCCCAAATAAGTTGTGAATGTTTCCAATTCATTCTAAACAAGTTATAAGTGTTTCTATTCCAAGCAAGATGTGAATGTTTCCATTTTATTCTAAAGAAGTTGTGAATGCTTCCATTTTATTCTAAACAAGTTCTGAATGTTTCCATTTCATTTCTATATAAATTTTGAATGTTTCTGCTCTAAACAAGCTATGAATGTTTCCATTCCAAATAAGTTTTGAAAGTTTCCATTCCAAACAAGTGGTGAATATTTCTATTCTAAACAAGTTGTGATTGTTTCCATTTCATTCTAAACAAGTTATGAATGCTTCCATTTCATTCTAAACAATTTGTGAGTGGTTCAATTTCATTCTAAACAAGTTATGAATGCTTCCATTTTACTCTAAATAAGTCGTGAATGTTTCCATTCTAAACATATTGTGAATGATTCCACTCCAAATAGGATGTGCATGCTTCCATTCAAAAAAAGTTGTGAATGTTTCTTTCGCAAACATGTTGTGAATGTTTCCATTTCATTCCAAAAAAGTTATGAATGTTTATACTCAAAACAAGATGTGAATGCTTCCATTGCACTTTAAACAGGTTGTCAATGCTTCCATTTCATTGTAAAAAAGTTGTCACTGCTTTTATTTCATTCTAGACAAGTTGTGAATGTTTCTAATCCATTCTAAACAAGTTGAAAGTGATCTATTCCAAATAGGATGTCAATGTTTCCATTTTATTCTAAGCAAGTTATGAATGCTTTCATTTTATTCTAAACAAGTTGTGAATGCTTCCACTTTACCCTAAACAAATTGTGAATTTTTCCATTTTGATTCTAAAAAAGTTGTGAATGTTCCTATTCTAAACAAGTTGTGACCGTTTCCATTCTAAATAGGTTATGATATGAATATTTCCATTCAAAATAAGCATTGAATGCTTTTATTTCGAACAAGTTGTGAATGTTTATGCAACAAATTATGAATGTTTACATTTCTTTCTAAAAGGGTTGTGAATGTTTCTATTCTAAACAAAATGTGAATTTTTCCATTTCATTGTAAACAAGTTGTAAACCTATCCGTTTCACTCTAAACAAGTTGAGAATTTCTCCATTTCATTCTAAGGAGGTTATGAATGTTTCCATTATAAACAAGTTGTTATTGTTTCCATTCCAAACAAGATGTGAATGTTTTTATTCCAAACATGTTGCAAATATTTATTTTCTAAACAAGCTTTGAATTTACCATTTCATTCTAAACAAGTCATAAATGTGTCTAGTCCAAAGAAGATGTGAATGTCTTCATTTCATTCTAAACAAGTTATGATTTCTTCAATTTCATTCTAAGCAAGTTGTGAATGTTTCCATTCTAAATAAGATTTGAAATTTTCCATTCCAAACAAGTTGTGAATGTTTCTATTCCAAACAAGTTGTGATTGCTTCCATTTCATTCTAAACAATTTGTGAGTGGTTCAATTTCATTCTAAATAAGTTATGAATGCTTCTATTTCATTTTAAATAAGTTGTCAATGTTTCCATTCCAAACATGTTGTGATTGATTCCATTCTAAACAGGTTGTGAATGTTTCCATTCCAAAAAAGTTATGAATGTTTCTTTTTCAAACATGTTGTGAATATTTCCATTTCATTCTAAAAAGGTTATGAATGTTTATACTCAAAACAAGATGTTAATGTTTCCATTTCACTCTAAACAAGTTGTCAATGCTTCCACTTCATTGTGAAGAAGTTGTGAATGCTTCTATTTCATTCTAGACAAGTTATGAATGTTTCTATCCCAAACAAGTTGTTAAATTTTCTAATTTATTCTAAACACGTTGAAAGTGTCTCTATTCCAAACAAGATGTAAATGTTTCCATTTTATTCTAAGCAAGTTGTGAATGCTTCCATTTTATTCTAAACAAGTTGTGAATGCTTCTACCTTATTCTAAACAAGTTGTGAATGTTTCCATTTTGATTCTAAAAAAGTTGCGAATGTTCCCATTCCAAACAGGTTCTGAATATTTATATTCCAAACAAGCATTGAATACTTTTATTCCAAGCAAGTTGTGAATGTTTATGCATAAAACAAATTTTGAATGTTTCCATTTTTTTCTAAAAAGGTTGTGAATGTTTCTATTCCAAACAAGATGTGAATTTTTCCATTTCATTGGAAACAAGTTATGAATCCTTGCATTTCACTCTAAGCAAGTTGAGAATTTCTCCATTTCAGTATAGGTAAGTTGTAAACATTTCCATTCCAAACAAGTTATGATTGTTTCCATTCCAAACAAGATGCGAATGTTTCCATTCCTAATAAGTTGTGATGGTTTCTATTCAAAACAAGTTGTAAATTTTTCATTTCATTCTAAACAAGTCATGAATGTGTCTAGTCCTAAGAAGATGTGAATGTGTTCATTTATTTCTAAACAAGTTGTGATTGCTTCAATTTCATTCTAAACAAGTTATGAATGTTTAAATGTCAATCCAAATAAGTTGCTAATGTTTCTATTCCAAATAAGTTGTGAATGCTTCCATTCCAAACATGTTGTGAATGTTTCCATTCTAAACAAGTTGTGAACGCTTGCATTTCATGCTAAACAAGTTGTAAACACTTCTATTTCATTCTGAACAACTTATGAATGTTTCTGCTTCATTCTAAACAACTTGTGAATTTTTTCATTCCAAGCAACTTGTCAATGTGTTCGTTCCAAACAAGAGTTGAATTTATCCATTCCTAACATTTTGTGAATGTTTCTCTTTGAAATAGGATGTAAATGTTTCCATTTCATTTTAAACATACTGTGCAAGTTGTGATGTTTCCATTTCATTATAAACAAGTTGTGAATGTTTCCATTTCATTATAAACAAGTTGTGAATGTTTCCATTCTAAAAAAAATGTGAATGTTTCTATTCCAAATAATTTTTAAATGTCTTTATTCCAAATAGGTTGTACGTGTTTCCATTTTAATGTAGACAATTGTGAATGTTTCCATGATGTGAACGTTTTCATTTTGTTCTAAACAAGTTGTGAAAGATTCCATTTCATTCTAAACATGATAAAATGTTTCCATTTCATTCTAAACAAGCTATGAATGCTTTTATTTCATTCTAAACAAGTTGTAAGCATTGGCATTTCATTCAAAATAGGTGTTTAATGTTTTCATTCTAAACAAGTTGTGAGTGTTTCCATTCAAAACAAGATGTGAATGTTTCATTCTAAATAAGTTCTGAACCTTTCTGCTCATATGAAGATGTTATTCTTTCCATTTCAATCTGAACAAGTTATGAGCGCTTCCATTTCGTTCTAAACATGTTTTGAATGATTCTTTTTTTTTTTCCAGATAGCTTGTGAATGTTTCCATTCCAAACAAGATGTGAATGTTTTCATTCTAAACAAGTTGTGAATATTTCCATTCCAAAAAAATTATGAATGTTTTTCTTCCAAACAACTTGTGTATGTTTCCATTTCATTCTAAATAAGTTGTTAGTGTTTTGATTCAAAACAAGATGTGAGTGCCTTGATTTCATTCTAAGCAAGTTGTAATTGCTTCCATTTCATTCTAAAGAAATTATGAATGTTTATGTTTCATTCTTAAAAACTTGTCAATGTGTCCATTCCAAAACAAGAGCTGAATGTTTCCATTCCTAAAAGGTTTTGAATGTTTCTATTCTGTAAGAAATTATGAGTGTTTCCATTTCATTCAAAACAAGTTGTTAATGTTTGTCTTCCAAACAATATGTGAAGGTTTTATTTTCATTCTGAACATGTTGTGAATGCTTCGAACTCATTCTACACAAGTTGTGAATGTTTCCATTTCATTCAAAATAGGTTGTGGAAAGTTTCATTTCATTCTAAATAGGTTGTGTGCATTTCCATTCTAAACATTTTGTGAATGTTTCCTTTCCAAACAAAATGTGAATGCTTCCATCCTAAATAGTTTGTGAATGTTTCTATCCGAAATAAATTGTAAGTGTTTCCATTTCAATCTAAATAATTCACAACTTGTTTAGAAAGAAAACATTCCCAACCTCTTCATAATGAAATGAAAACATCTATAACTTGTTTAGAAAGAATGGAAACTTTCACAATTTCCTTGAAATGGAAATATTTACAAATTTTTGGAATGAAAACAATCCCAACTTGTTTAAAATGAGATGAAAACATCTTTAACAAGTTGAGAATAAAAAGGAAACTTTCACTACTTTTTGGAATCAAAACTTTCACAACTTATTTGCATTGGAAGCATTCACAACATGTTCGGAATAGAAACATTCATAACTTGCTTGGAAAGGAAACATTCATAACTTGTTTAGATCAAAATGGATGTATTTACAACTTGTTTGTAATGGAAACATCATAACTTATTTAGAATGTAACAGAAACATTCACAACTTGTTTGGAGTGGTAAACATTCACAACGTGATTAGAATAAAAAGGTAACATTCATATCTTGTTTAGAATGGAAACATTCACAACTTGTTTAGAATAGACATAATCATAACATTTCTAGAATGAAATGGAAACATTCACATATCATTTAGAATGGAAATATTCATAAATAATTTGGAATGGAAACTTTCACAACTTGATTAGAATAGAAACATTCATAACTTATTTAGAATGGAAGCATTCCTAACTTGTTCAGAAAGAAAAAATTCACAACTTGTTTGGAATGAAATGGAAACACTCACAACTTGTTTGGAAAGGTAACATTCACAACTTGTTTAGAATGAAATATATACATTCATAACTTGTTTTGAATGAAAATGTTCAGAACTTGTTCAAAATAAAATGGTGACATTCACATCTTGTTTAGAATGGAAACATTCACAACTTATTTGGATTTGGAACATTCACATCATGTTTGGGAAGGAAACATTCACTACATTATTAAATAAAATGGAAACATTCATAGCCAGTTTCGCATAGCAAACATTCACTACTTGTTTGGAATGGAAACATTCACAACTTGTTTTGAATACAAATATTCACAGCTAGTTTACAATGGAATGAAAATATTCACAACTTGTTATAATGGAATGGAAATATTCATAACTTATTTTGAATGAAATGGGAATATTCAGAGCATGTTTAGAATGGAGTGGAAATATTTAAAAGTTGTTTGCAATGGAAACATTCATAACTTGTCTAGAATGAATTGGAAACACTCACAACTTGTTTGCAATAGTAATGTCCATAACTTGTTTAGAATAGAGTGGAAACATTCACAACTTGTTTAGAATGGGTTGGAAATGTTCACAACTTATTTCAAATGGAAACATTCACAACTTCTTTAAAATGGAATGCAAACATTAACAACTTGTTTAGAGTGGAAACATTCATAGATTGTTTTGAAAGAAATGGAAACATTCATGACTTTCATGGAATCAAAACGTTCAAAACTTTTTTATAATAGAATGAAAACATTCACAACTTGATTGGAATGGAAACATTGATAATTTGTTCAGAATGAAATGGAACCATTCATAACTTGTTTTGAATGAAAATGTTCGCAACCTGTTTAGAATGAAATAGTAACATTCATATATTGTTTGGAGTGGAAACACCGACAATATATTTTAAATAGAAACATTGACACCTTGTTTGGAATGGAAGCAATCACAAGTTGTTTAGAATGAAATGGATACATTCATAACATGTTTGGAATAGAAACATTCACAACTTGTTTATAACAAAATGTTAACATTCATATCTTATTTAGAATGGAACCATTCACAACTTATTTGGAATTGAAACATTCATATCTTGTTTGGAAAGGAAACAGTCACAACTTCTTTAGAATGAAATGGAAACATTCAAAACTTTTCTAGAAGAGAGATATTCACTACTTGTTTGGAGTGGAAACATTCACAACTTGTTTGGAATATAGACATTCATAACTTATTTAGAATAGAATGAAAATATTCATAACTGGTTTGGAATGGAAAAATTACAACTTGTTTAGAATGGAAGCAATTCATTCACAACATGTTTGGAATAAAAATATTGACCACTTATTTAGAATAAAATAGAAACATAAATGACTTGTTTTGAATTGAAGCATTCACAATCCATTTCAAATGCAATGGAAACATTTACAACATGCTTGGAATAGAAACATCCACAACATGTTTAAAATTAAATGGAAACTTTCACAACTTGTTTACAATGAATAGAAAACATTCATAACTTCTTTATAATAGAAACATTCGCAACTTGTTTTGAATGAAACAGAAACATTCACATCTTATTTCAAATAGAAACATTCTTAACATTTTTAGAATGAAATGGTAACATTCATAACTTGTTTGGGCAGGAAACATTCATAACTTGTTTAGATTAAAAAGGAAACATTCACTACTTGTTTGAAATGAAAAACATTCATGCCATCTTTGGAATGGAAACATTCACAACTTGTGTGGCATGAAAACATTGACAACTTGTTTAGATTGAAATGGATACAGTCACAACTTGTTTGGAATGTGAGCACTCACAACTTGTTTGGGGTGGAAACATTAATAACTTATTTATAGTGACAAGGAAAGATTCAAATCTTGTTTGGAATGGGAACATTTACAACTTGTTTGGAATAGAAACATTCACAACTTATTTGGAATAGAAAATGCACAACTTATTTGGAATGGAAGCATTCATAACTTATTTAGAATCAGGTGGAATCATTCACAACTTGTTTGGCATGAAAACATTCACAGCTTTTTAAGAACAAACTGGAAACAATAACATCTAGTTTGGAGTAGAAGCATTCACAACTTGGTTGGAATAGAAACATTCACAACTTGTTTAGAATGAATTGGAAACATTCACTTCTTGTTTGGAATAGAAACATTCACAACTTGTCTACAATTAAAACAATCACATCTTGCCTAGAAAGAATTGGAAATATTCACAATTTCTTTGGAATAGAACCATTTGCAACCTGTTTGCAATGAAAACATTCATGACTTGTGAAGAATGAAATGGAAACATTCACAACTTGTTTCGACTAAAATGGAAACATTCAGATCTTCTTTGGAATTAAAATAATCTCAACCTATATGGAATTTAAGGATTATCCCTCATTTAGAATAGAAACAATCACAACTTATTTAGAATGAAATAAAAACACTCACATTTTGTTTGGAATGGAAATATTCACAATTTGTTTAGAATAAAATGAAAAAATTCATAGTTTATTTGCAATTGAAACTTTCACAACTTGTTTAGAATGAAATCAAAATGTCTACAACTTGTTTAGAATGAAATGGAAAACTTCACAATTTTTTGAAATGGAAAAATTCATAACTTACTTGGAATGGAAACATTCGCAACTTGTGTAGAATGAAATGGAAACATTCACAAATTGTTTGGCATGGAAACATACAACACTTGTTTAATATGAATTTTTCACATTCACATCTTGTTTAGAATGGAAACTTTCACAACTTGTTTGGAATCAAAATAGTCACATCTTGTTTAGATTGGAAACATTCACAACTTACTTAGAATGAAATGAGAACATTCACATCTTGTTTGGAACAAAAACATTTACAACTTTTTTAGAAAGGGATGGTAACATTCACATCTTGTTTGGAATGGAAACATTCACAACTTGTTGGCGATGGAAACATTCACAACTTTTCTAGAATGAAATGGAAACATTAACAACTTGTTTAGAATGGAAACATTCATAACATGTTTAGAATAAAATGGTCTCATTCATAACTTGTTTGGAATGAAATGGAAGCATTCACAACTTGTTTAGAATTAAATGGAAACATGCACAACTTGTTTCGAGTGGAAGCATTCACAACATGTTCAAAATGAAATGGTAACATTCACAACATGTTTGGATTGAAATGGAAACATTCATAACTTGTTTTGTGTGGAAATATTCACAACGTGTTTAGAACGAAATCGAAACATTTCTAACCTATTTGGAATTTAAGCATTCATAACTTCACAACTTCTTTGGAACAAAAACATTCACAACTTGTTTAGAATCAAATGGAAATATTCACATCTTGTTTGGGATAGAAATATTCACAACCTGTTTGAAGTGGAAAAATTGACATCTTGTTTAGAATGAAATGGAAATGTTTAGAACCTGTTTAGAATAGAAACATTCACAATTTTCCTGGATTGGAAACATTTAAAACTTCTTTAGAATGAAAAGGAAACATTCACAACTTGTCACATCTTGTTTGGAATGAAATGGAATTTCTAACCTATTTGAAATTTAAGCATTCATAACTTCACAACTTCTTTGGAACAAAAACATTCACAACTTGTTTAGAATCAAATGGAAATATTCGCATCTTGTTTGGGATAGAAATATTCACAACCTGTTTGAAGTGGAAAGATTAACATCTTGTTTAGAATGAAATGGAAATGTTTAGAACCTGTTTGGAATAGAAACATTCACAATTTTCCTGGAATGGAAACATTTAAAACTTCTTTAGAATGAAAAGGAAACATTCACAACTTGTCACATCTTGTTTAGAATGAAATGGAAACATTCACAACTTGCCACATCTTGTTTGGAAAGAATCATTCACTACATGTTTAGAATGGAAATACTCAAAAACTTGTTTAGAATAGAAACATTCACAACTTGGTTGGAACAGACAAATTCACAACTTGTTGGGTATAGAATCAATAACATTGTTTCGAATTAAATGAAAACATTTGCATCTTCTTTGGAAAGGAAACATTCACAACTTCTTCAGAATGGAAACATTCACAACTTCTTCAGAATGGAAACATTCACAACTTATTTATAATAAAATTGAAAAATCTATAAGTTGTTCGGAATGAAATGGAAACATTCTCAACTTCTCTTGGAATGAATGAAAATGTTCACAATTTATTTGGAATGAAAATATTCACAACATGTTTAAAATGAAATAGAAACTTCTACAGCTTGTTTAGAATGAAATGGAAACATTCAATAGTTTTTGCAATGGAAACAGTCGCAACCTCTTTGCATTAGAAATGTTCACAACTTGTTTGTAATATAAACATTCACAATGTGTTTGGAAAGGAAACATTCACAACTTGTTTAGATCAAAATGGAAACATTAATTACTTGTTTGGAACGAAAAACATTCATGCCATGTTTGGAATGGAAACGTTCACAACTTGTGTTGAATGAAAACATTCACAACTTGTTTAGATTGAAATGGATACATTCATAACTTGTTTAGAATGCAAACACTCACAACTTGTTTGGATTGAAAACATTCGTAACTTGTTTTGAGTGACATGGAAACATTCAAATCTGAATGGGAACATTTACAACTTGTTTGGAGTAGAAGCATTCACAACTTATTTGGAATGGAAAATGTACCACTTGCATAGAATGGAAACATTCACAACTTGTTAGAATGAAATGGAATTATTCACAACTTGTTTAGAATGAAATGGAATCATTCACAACATTTTTAGAATGAAATGGAAACAATAACATCTAGTTTGGGGTAGAAACATTCACAACTTGTTTGCAATAGAAACATTCATAACTTGTTTAGAATGAAATGGTGACATTCACATCTTGTTTAGCGTGGAAACTTTCACAACTTGTTTAGAAATGAAATAGTCACATATTGTTTAGAATAGACACATTCACAACTTGTTGAGAATGAAATGGAATCAATCACAACTTATTTGGAATAGAAACGTTCATAACTTATTTAGAATGGAATCAACCACTACTTGTTTAGAATGAAATTGAAAAATTCATAACTTGTTTTGCAATAGAAGCATTCACAACATATTTAGAATCAAACGAAAACATTCACAACATGTTTAAAATGTAATGGAAACATTCTAAACTTATTTGGAATAGAAACATTCATAATTTGTTTACAATAGAATGGAAACATTCACCACTTATTTGGAATAAAATCATTCACAACATGTTTAGAATTGAATGGAAACATTCACAACTTGTTTATAAAGAAATGGAAATATTGACAACTTGTTTAGAATTGAATCAAAACATTCATAACTTGTTTGGAATTGGAAAATTCACAACTTATTTTAAACAGAATGAAAACATTCATAACTTGCTTGAAATAGAAGCATTCCTGACTTGTTTCAAATGGAATGGAAGCATTCACATCTTGTTTAGAATGGAAAAATTTACAAGTTTAGAATGAAATAGAAACATTCACATCTTGTTTGGAATGGAGACATTCAAAAATTGTTTGGGAAAGAAAGATTTACAACTTGTTTAGAATAAAATGGTAACAATCACATCTTCTTTTGAAAGGAAACATCCATAACTTCTTTTGAATAAAACAGAAACATTCACATGTTTTTTGGAATGGAAACATTCACAAATTGTTTGGAATAAAAACAATCACAATGGAAACATTGACAACTTGTTTGCAATGGAAATATTCACAACCCATTTGGAATGAAATGGAAACATTCACATGTTGTTTGGAATGGAAATATACACAACTTGTTTGGAATGAAAACATTAACAACTTGTTTAGAAAGAAATGGAAACATTCACATTTTGTTTGGAATAGAAACATTCTTCAATTGTTTGGAAGGAGACATTCACCTCCTACTTACAATGAAATGGAAACATTCACAACCTATTTGGGAAGAAAACTTTCACCACTTGGTTGGAATGGAAACATTCACAACATATTTGGAGTGAAAAAATTTACAACATTGTTAGAGTGAAATGCAAACACTCACAACTTGTTTGGAATGAAATAGAATCATTAACAAGTCCTTTGAACAAAATGGAAACATTCACAACTTGTTTGAAAATGAGTGGAAACATTCAGATCTTATTTGGAATAGAAACAATCACAACTTATTTGAAATTTAAATATTCATCCCTCATTTGGAATAGAAACATTTATAACTTGTTTAAAATGAAATGGAAACATTCACATCTTGTTTGGAATGGAAACATTCACAATTTGTTTATAATGAAGTGAAAACATTCTTAACTTATTTGGAAAGGAAACATTCACAACTTGTTTGGAAAGAAATGGAAACATTCAGATCTTATTTCAAATAGAAACAATCACAAATTGTTAGAAATTTAAAGATTCATCCCTTGTTTGGAATAGAAACATTAATAACTTATTTAGAATGAAATGGAAACATTCACATCTTGTTTGGAATGGAAACATTCATAATTTGTTTATAATGAAGCAAAAACATTCTTAACTTATTTGGAGTGGAAACATTCACAACTTGTTTTGAATGAAATGAAAAGCTCTATAATCTATTTTGAATGAAATTAAAACCTTCACAATTTTTGGGAAAGGAAAAATTCACCACCTGTTTGGAATGGAAACATTCAAAATTTGTTTAGAATGAAATGGAAACATTCACATCTTCTTTGGAATGCGAGACATTCACAACTTGTTCGGCATGGAAACATTCATAACTTGTTTAGAACAAAATGGTATCATTCACATCCTATTTAGAATGAAAACATTCATAACTTCTTTGGAATTAAGATAGTCACATTTTGTTTGGATTGGAAACAATCACAACTTGTATATGGAATCGACAACAATTTTTTTGGAATTGAAACATGCACAACTTGTTTGGAATGAAATAGAATCATTAACAAGTCCTTTGAACAAAATGGAAACATTCACAACTTGCTTGGAAATAAGTGGAAACATTCAGATCTTATTTGGAATCGAAACAATCACAACTTGTTTGAAATTTAAAGATTCATCCCTCGTTTGGAATAGAAACATTTATAACTTGTTTAGAATGAAATGGAAACATTCACATCTTGTTTGGAATGGAAACATTCACAATTTGTTTATAATGAAGTGAAAACATTTGTAACTTATTTGTAAAGGAAACATTCACAACTTGTTTGAAAAGAAATGGAAACATTCAGATCTTATTTCAAATAGAAACAATCACAACTTGTTTGAAATTTAAAGTTTCATCCTTCGTTTGGAATAGAAACGTTCATAACTTGTTTAGAATGAAATGGAAACATTCACATCTTGTTTGGAATGGAAATATTCACAATTTGTTTATAATAAAGCGAAAACATTCGTAACTTATTTGGAATGGAAACATTCACAACTTGTTTTGAATGAAATGGAAAGCTCTATAATCTATTTTGAATGAAATTAAAACCTTCACAATTTTTGGGAAAGGAACAATTCACCACCTATTTGGAATGGAAACATTCGAAACTTGTTTAGAATGAAATGGAAACATTCATATCTTCTTTGGAATGGGAGACATTCACAACGTGTTTGGAATTGAAACATTCACAACTTGTTTAGAATGAAATGGAAACATTCACAACTGGTTCGGCATGGAAACATTCATAACTTGTTTAGAACAAAATGGTATCATTCACATCCTGTTTAGAATGAAAACTTTCATAACTTCTTTGGAATTGAAATAGTCATATTTTGTTTGTATTGGAAACAATCACAACTTGTCTATGGAATCGACAATAATTTTTTTGGAATTGAAACATTCACAACTTGTTCAGAATGGAAACAATCACTACTTGTTTAGAATGAAATGGAAAAATTCACAACTTGTTTTGGAATAGAAACATTAAGAACTTGTTTAGAATGAAATTGAAACACTCACAAGTTGTTTAGAATGAAATGGAAATCTTCACAACTTGTTTGGAATGGAAACAATCCCAACTCATATAGAATGAAATGGAAGTCTTCACAACTTGTTTGTAATGGAAAAATTACCAACTTGTTTGGAATGAAATGGAGACATTTAGAATTTGTTCAGAATAGAAACATTCACAACTTGTTTAGAAAAAAATAGATACATTCACAACATGTTTGGACTGAAATGAAAACATTCACAATTCTTTAGAATAAAATGAAAACATTCACAACTTTTTTAGAATGGAATGGAATAATAGCTAGCTTGGAATGAAATGGAAACAACTACAACTTGTTCGAAATGAAACATTTACAACTTGTTTAGAATGAAATGGAAACATTTACCACTTATTTTGAAAGGAAACATCACAGCTTTTCTAGAAAAAAAATGGCAACATTCACCACTTGCTCGGAATAGAAACATTGACAACTTGTTTAGAATTGACTTGACACATTCACAACTGGTTTAGAAAAAAATGGAAACATTCACAACTTGTGTAGAATGGAATGGAAAGATTCACAACTTGTTTGAAATAAGAACAATCACAACTTGTTTCAAATGGAATGGAAACATTCACAAGTTGCTTCGAATAGAAATATTCACAACTTGTTTAGAATGGAATGGAAGCATTCACATCTTTTTTGGAATGGAAACAATTACAACATGTTTAGAATGAAACAGAAATATTCGTATCTTGTTTTGAATGGAAACATTCACAAATTCTTTGGAATAGAAACATTCACAACCTGTTTAGAATGAAATGGCAACATTCACATCTTCTTTGGAATGGAAACATTCACAACTTGTTTAGAATAAAATGGAAACATTCACATCTTCTTTGGAATGGAAATATACAAAAAAATTTTGGAATAGAAACATTCACAACTTGTTTAGAATGGAAACACTCACACTGGTTTAGGATGAAATGGAAAGATTGACAACTTGTTTGGAATGAACTTGTCATGAAATAGAAACATTTGTAACTTGTTGGGAATGGAAGCACTCACAACTCATTTAGAATGAAATGGAAACATTCACATCTTGTTTGGGATAAAAATATTCACAACTTGACTGGAATAGAAACATTAACAACTTGTTTAGAAAGAACACTTTTCACAACTTGTTTGAAAACGAAACATTCACAACTTGTTTGGAATGGAAATATTCACAACTTCTTTAGATTGAAATGGAAACATTTTGAAGTTGTTTAGAATGAAATGAAAACATTCACAACTTGTTTGAAGTGAAATGGAAACATTCACAACTTGTTTTGAATGGAATGGAAACATTCAGATCTTCTATAGAATAGAAATTATCATAACTTGTTTGGAATTTAATGATTCATCCCCCGTTTATAATAGAAACATTCATAACTTGTTAAGAATGAAATTAGACCATTCACATCTTGGTTGGAAGAGAAACATTCACAATTTATTTAGAATTAAATGAAAACATTTATAACTTATTTGGACTAGAAACCTTGTTTAGAATGAAATGGAAACCTTCACAATTTTTTGGAATTGAAGGATTCACAACTTGCTTGGAATGGAAACATTCACATCCTATTTTGAATAGAAAACAATCACAAGATGTTTGGAGCGGAAACATTCACAACTTGTTTTGAATCAAAACATACACAGCTTGTTTAGAGTGAAACAGAAACATTCACAACTTGTTTGGCATGGAAACCTTCACCACTTGTTTAGAATGAATTGGTAACATTCACATCTTGCTTGGATTGGAAACTTTCACAGCTTGACTAGAATCTAAACAGTCACATCTTGTTTGAAATAGAAACATTCTAACTTGATTAGAATGAAATGGAATCATCACAACTTGTTTGGAAAAGAAACGTTCACAGCTTTTTTGGAGTGGAAGCAGTCACTACTTGTTTCGAATGACAAGAAAAATTCACAACTTATTTTGGAATAAAAACATTCACAAGATGTTTAGATTGAAATGGGAATGTTTACGACTTGTTTGGAATGAAATGGAAACAGTCACAACTCATTTAGAATGAAATGAAAACATTTACATCTTGTTTGGAATGAAATGGAAACAGTCACAACTCATTTAGAATGAAATGAAAACATTTACATCTTGTTTGGAATGGAAATATTCATAACTTGTTTGGAATAGGATCTTTAACAACTTGTTTAGAAAGAAGTGGAAACATTCACATTTTGGTTGGAACAAAAACATTCATAACTTGTTTGGAATGGAGCCATTCACCTTCTACTTAGAATGAAATGGAAACACTGTCAACTTGTTTGGAATGAAAATATTCACAACTTGTTTGGATTGGAAACATTCACAACTTGTTTTGAATGAAATGGAAACATTCACAACTTATTTGCAATGAAATGGAAATATTGACAACATGTTTGCAATGAAATTGAAACGATCACAACTTGTTTGTGATAAAATGGAAACATTTAGATCGTCTTTGGAATAGAAACAATCATAACTTGTTTGGAATTTAAAGATTCATGCCTCATTTGGAATAGAAACATTCAAAGGTTTTTTAGAATCAAATGGAAACATTCATATCTTGTTTGGAATAGAAACATTCACAACTTGTTTCGAATGAAATGGAAACATCTATAACTTTTTATGATGAAATGGAAACCTTCGCATTTTTTTGGAAAGGAAAGATTCATAACTTGTTTCAAATGCAAACATTTAGAACCTATTTAGAATGAAATGGAACATTCACATCTTCTTTTGAATAAAAAACATTGACAAGATGTTTGGAATGGAAACAATCACAACTTGTTTCAAATGGAGGCATTCACAACATGTTTGGCATGGGAACATCCACAACTTGTTTAGATTGAAATGGTAACAATCACATTTCTTTAGAGTGAAAACTTTCACAACTTGTTTAAAATTGAAATTGTCACATCTTGTTTGGAATGGAAACATTCACAATTTGTTTAGAAGAAAATGGAATCAATCACAACTTGTTGGGAATATAAACATCCACACCTTGTTTGCAATGGAAATAATCACTACTTGTTCAAAATGAAATAGAAAAATTCACAAGGTGTTTTGGAATAGAAACTTTCACAGCATGTTTAAAATGAAATGGAAACATTTATAACTCATTTAGAATGAAAGGGAAATCTTCACAATTTGTTAAGAATGGAAACATTCCTAACTCGTTTAAAATGAAATGAAAATCTTCACAACTTGTTTGAAATGGAAACATTCTCAACTTGCTTAGAATGAAATGGAAACATTTACAACTTGTTTGGAATAAAAACATTCACAATTTCTTTAGAATAGAATGGAAACATTCATAAGTTGTTTGAAACAGAAACATTCACAGCTTGTTTAGAATGGAATGGAAACACTAACAACTTGTTTGAAAAGGAAAGATCGACAACTAGTTTTGAAAGAAATGGAAACATGCACCAGTTGTTTGAATCGAAACGTCCACATCTTCTTCGAAATGGAAATATTCATAAATTGTTTAGAATAAAATGGCTACATTCACATCTTGTTTGGAATGGAAGTATTCACAAACTGCATGGAATAGAAACATTCACAACTTGCTTAGAATGGAAAGACTCACAACTTGTTTAGAATAAAATGGAAACATTGACAACTTGTTTGAAATGAAGTGGAAACACTAACATCTTGATTGGAATGGAAATATTAACAACTTGTTTAAAAACGAAACATTAACAACTTGTTTAGAAATGAATGGAAACATTCAATTTTTTTCGGAATAGAAACATTCAGAACTTGTTTGGAATGGAGACATTGACCTCCTGTCTAGAACGAATGGAAACACTCACAACTTGTTTGGAAAGAAAACATTCAAAACTTGTTTGGAATAAAATAGAAACATTCACAACTTATTTGGAATCAAATGGAAACATTCAAAACTTATTTACAATGGAAACATTCACAACTTGTTTGCTGTCCAAAGATTCATCATTTGTTTTGAATAGAAACCTTCATAACTTGTTTTCGATGAAATGGAAACATTCATAATTTTTTTAGAATGAAATGAAAATATTCATAACTTATTTTGAAAGGAAACATTTAGAACTTGTTTAGGGTGAAATGGAGACATTTATAACTTGGTTAGAGTGAAATGGAAAGCTCCACAATTTTTTAGAATAGAAAGTTGCACAACTACGTTGGAATTGAAACATTCACAACTTGTTCAGAATAAAATGGATACATTCACAACCTGTTATGGAATCGAAAACATTCACAAGATGTTTGGAATAGAAATATTCACAACCTGTTTTGAATGGAAATATTCAGAACTTGTTTAGAATCAAATGAAAACATTCACAACTTGTTCAGCATAGAAACATTCACAACTCATTTAGAATGAAATGGTAACATTCACATCTTGTTTAGAATGGAAACTTTTATAACTTGATTGGAATAAAAATAGTAACACCTTGTTTGGAATGAAAACATTCACAACTTCTTTTGAATGAAATGGAATCGATCACAACTTGTTTGGGATAGAAACATTCACAACTTGTTAGGAATGGAAACAATCGCTAGTTGTTTAGAATGAAAAGGAATAATTCACAACTTGTTTTGGGATAGAAACACACACAACATGTTTAGAATGAAGTGGAAACATTCACTACTTGTTTAGAATGAAATGAAAATCCTCACAACTTGTTTGGAATGCAAATATTCCCAACTTGTTTAGGTTAAAATGGAAACATTTGCAACTTGTTCGAATAGAAACATTCACGATTTCTTTAGAATCGAATGCAAACATTCAGAACTTGTTTGTAATAGAAGCATTGACAACTTGTTTATAATAGAATATAGACATTCAAAACTTGTTTTTCAAAGGAAGCATTCCTAACCTCTTTAGATAGAAATGGAAACTTTCACCACTTGTTTAGGAAAGAGACATTCACAACTTGCTTAAAATTGAATGGAAACATACACAACTTGTTTAGAGCAGAATGGAAATGCTTATAACATGTTTAGAATGGAATGGAAACGTTCACAACTTGTTTGGAATGGGAACATTCACAACTTGCTTGGAATAGAGGCATTCACAACTTGTTTAGAATGGAATGGAAGCATTCACATCTTGTTCGGAATGAAAACATTTACAACATGTTTAGAATGAAACAAAAACATTCATATCTTGTTTGGAATTGAGACATTCACAAATTGTTTAGAATGAAATGGTAACATTCGTATCTTCTTTGGAATGGAAACATTCACAAACTATTTAGAATAAAATGGAAACATTCATATCTTCTTTAGAATGGAAACATTCACAAATTGTTTGGAATAAAAACATTGACAACTTTTTTAAATTGGAAAAACTCACAATTTGTTTAGAATGAAATGTAAGCATTGACAACCTGTTTACAATGGAATGGAAACCATCACAACTTGTAGGGAACGGAAACATTAGCAACTTGTTTAGAATGGAATGGAAACATTCACATCTTGTTTGGAATGGAATATTCACAACATGGTTGGAATAGAAACTTTAACAACTTGTTTAGAAAGAAACAGAAACATTCAAGTTTTGTACGGAATAGAAGCATTCATAACTTTTTTTTGAATGGAGAGATTCACCACCTGCTTAGAATGAAATGGAAACACTCACAACTTGTTCGGAAAGAAAACATTCACAACTTGTTAGAATGGAAACATTTGCAGCTTGTTTGGAATGGAAATATTCACAACTTGTATAGAATGAATTGCAAAACATTCATAGCTTGTTAGGATTGAAATGGAAACATTCACAATTTGTTTGGAAAGAAATGGAAAGTTTCACAACTTGTTTGGAATGAAATGCAAACATTTAGATCTTCTTTGGAAAGGAAACAATCACAACTTCTTTGAAATTTAAAGATTCATCGTTTGTTTGCAATAGAAACATTCACAACTTGTTTAGAATGAAATGAAAATATTCACATCTTACTTGATGGGCAAATGGTCAGAATTTTTTTAGAATGAAAGAAAAAGATTCATCACATATTTTGAATGGAAACATTCACAACTTGCTCAGAATGAGATGGAAACATTTATAACTTGTTTAGAATGAAATGGAAACCTTCACAATTTTTTTGGAACAAAAAGATTCATAACTTGTTTGGAATCGAAACATTCACAACCTGTTTAGAATGAAATGGAAACATTCACAACTTGTTTAGAATGAGATGGAAACATTAACAACTTGTTTGGCACAGAAAAATTCATAACTTGTTTAGAATGAAATAGAAACATTCACATCTTGTTTTGAATAGGAACTTTCACGACTTGTTTTAAATCAAAATAGTCACATCTTGTTTCCAATGGAAACATTCACAACTTATTTAGAATGAAATGGAATCAATCGCAACTTGTTTGGAATGTAGACAATCAATACTTGTTTAGAATGAAATGAAAATATTCATAACTTATTTTAGAATAGAAACATTCACAACATGTTTAGAATGAACGGAAAAATTTCACAACTTGTTTAGAATGAAATGGAAATTTGCACAACATGTTTGGAATGGAAAATTCCTAACCTGTTTATAATTAAAGGGAAATCTCCACAACTTATTTGGAATGGTAGCATTCCTAACTTGTTTAAAATGGAATCGAAACATTTACAACTTGTTTGGAATAAAATCATTCACAATTTGTTTCGAGTGGAATGGAAACATTGACAACTTCTTTGGAATAGAAACACTCACAACTTGTTTAGAATGGAATGGAAACATTCATAGCTTGTTTGGAAAGGAATCATTTACAACATGTTTAGAAAGAAATGGAAACATTCACCACTTGTTCGGAATAGAAATATTCACAACTTGTTTAGAAATAAATGAAAACATTCACATTTTGTTTGGAATGGAATGGAAACATTCACAACATGTTTAGAATGAAATGGAAACATTAACAACTTGTTTGGCACAAAAACATTCACAACCTGTTTGGAAAACAAACATTCATAACTTTTTTGTAAGGGAGACAATCACTACATGTTTATAATGAAATGGAAAAATTCAAAACTTGTTAGGAATAGAAACGTTAACCACTTGTGCAGAATGAAATGGTAACATTCACAACTTCGTTAGAATAAAATGGAAACATTCACAACTTGTTTAGAATAAAATGGAAATGTTCGTAACTTGTTTGAAATAAAAATGTTGAAAAATTGTTTAGAACGGAATGGAAACTTTCACCATTTGTTTGGAATGGAAACATTCCCAACTTGTCTAGAACAAAATATAAACATTAACAATTTGTTTGGAATAGAAGCATTCACAACTTCTTTAGAATGAAATTTAAACATTCACAACTTGTTCAGAATAAAAGCATTCACGAATTGCTTAAAATGGAAAGGAAGCATTCACAACTTGTTTTGAATAGAAACATCCACAACTTGTTTAGAATGAATAGGAAACAATCATCACCTATTTCAAATAGAAATGTTCATAACTTATTTAGAATGGAATAGAAACATTCACAACTTGTTTAGAAAGAAATGGAAACATTCACAACTTGCTTTGAATAGAAACATTCACAACTTGTTTAGAACGGAATGGAAATATTCACAATTTATTTAGAATGAAATGGAAACATCACAACTTGTTTAGAATAGAAACATTCATAATTTTTTTAGATTGGAATAGAAGCATTCATAGTTTGTTTGGAAGGGAAACATTCACAACTTGTTCATAACGAAATGGAGACATTCACAACTTTTTTGTAATAGAAACATTCACAACTTGTTGTAAATGAAATCCTAACATTCACATCTTATTTGGAATCTATTCATTTACAACCTCTTTGGAAAGGAAACATTCACAACTTGTTTAGACTGAAATGGAAACATTAAGAACTTGTTTGGAATGGAAATATTCACAACTTATTTATAATGGAAACACTCGCAACTAGTTTAGAATAAAATGGAAACCTTCATAATTTGTTTGGAATAAAATTTAAACTTTCAGAACTTGTTTGGGATGGCAACATTCACAACTTCTTTATAATCAAATGAACACATTGAAAACACATTTGCAACACTTGCATTCATAATTTGTTTGGATTGAAATGGAAACATTCACATCTTGTTTGGAGTAGAAACAATCATAACTTGCTCGAAATAGAATCATTCACCAATTGTTTAGAATGAAATGTAGACATTCAAATCTTGTTTGGAACGAAAACTATCACAATTTGTTTAGAATGAATTGGAAACATTCACAGCCTTTTGAAATGGAATCATTCACAATTGTTTGGAATAGAAACATTCACAACTTGTTTACAATGAAATGGAAGAATTCAGAACTTGTTTGGAATAAAAAATATTCAAAACTTGTTTAGAATGTGAGTCATTCGCAACTTGCTTGTAATGGAACCATTCACAACTTGTTTAGAATGAAATGGATAGATTCACAACTTGTTTAGAATGAAGTGGAAACATTCACAACTTTTTTGGAATAAAATGGAAACATTCACATCTTGTTTGGAACAGAAACATTGCGACCTTGTTCTAAATAGAAACATTCACCACTTGTTTAGAATGAAATGTAGCCATTCACATATTGTTTACAATGGAGGCATTCACAATTTGTTTAGAATGAAATGGAAACATTCACAACTTGTTTGTAATGGAATCATTTATAATTTTTTTGGAATGGAATCATTCACAACTAGCTTGGAATAGAAACATTCACTACTTGTTTAGGATGGAAACATTCGTAACTTGTTTAGAGTGAAACGGATACATTCACAACTTGTTTAAAATGAAATGCTAACATTCATATGTTGTCTAGAATGAAAACATTCAAAACTTATTTGGAATAAAAACATTCACATTTTTTTTTGCAATGGAAACATTCATAACTTGTTTAGAATGAAATAGATACATTCCCAACTTATTTGGAATCAAAACGTTCGAAACTTGTTTGGAATGAATTGCTAACATTCACATCTTGTTTAGAATGGAAACATTCATAACTTATGTGGGATATAAACATTCACATCTTGCCTAGAATCAAAACATTCATAACTTGCTTAAAATGAAATTGTAACATTGACATCTTGTTTGGAATGAAGACATTCACAACTTGTTTGGAATGGAAACATTCCCAACTTGTTTAAAATGAAACGGGAACATTGACAACATATTTGGAATGAAAAACATTCATGACTTGTTTGGAAAGGAAACATTCACAACTTCTTTAGAATAAAATGGATACATTCACAACTCCCCTAGAATGGAAACATTCACAAGTTGTTTAGAATGAAATGATAACATTCACAGCTTATTTTGCAACATCAACATTCACATATTGTTTTAAGTGGAAACATTCACAACTTATTTCATTCTTGCTTGGAATGGAAACATTGACAACTTGTTTAGAATGAAATGGTAACATTCACACCATGTTTAGACTAGAAACATTCAAAAATTATTTAGAATGGGAAGGCAACATTCACAAGTTGTTTAGAGCAAAATGAAATCATTTAAAATTTATTTTGATTATAAACATTCACAACTTGTTTAGAATGGAATGGAAGTTTTTGCAACTTCTTTGGAATGGAAACATTCACAACTTGTTTAAAATGAAATAAAAAAATTAACAACTTATTTTCAATTACAACATTCCTAACTTGTTTAGAATGGAAAGGAAATATTTCACAACATGTTTAGAATGAATGAAAAAAATTCAAAACTTGTCTAGAATGAAATGGAAGCATTCATAACCTGTTTGGAATAGAAGCATTTATAACTTGTTTAGAATGGAGTTGAAATGTTCACAACTTGTTTACAATGGAAGAGAAACAATCAAAACTTATTAAGAGTTGAATGGAAACATTCACAAGTTGTTTAGAATGAAATACAAACATTCACAACTTGTTTGGAATAGAAACATTCAAAACTTGTTTAGAATGGAATGAAAACATTCATAACTTCTTAAGAATGAAAACATTTACAACTTGTTTAGAATGAAATAGAAACATTCACAACTTGTTTAGAGCTGAAACATTGACAACTTATTTAGAATGGAATGGAGACATTCACAACTTGTTTGGGATGGAAACAGTTACAACTAGTTTAAAATGAAATGGAAACATTCACAACCTGTTTAGAATAGTAACATTCACAACTTGTTTATAATGGAATGGAAACATTTATAACATGTTTAGAATGAAATGGAAACATTCACAACTTATTTTGGATTAGGAACATTCATAACTTGTTTAGAGTGGAATAGAAACATTAACAACTTCTTTAGAATGAAATAAAAACATTTAAAACTTGTTTAGAATTAAATGGAAACATTCACAGCATGTTTAGAATAGAATGGAAACATTCACAACTTGTTTATAATGAAATGAAAGCATTCACAACTTCTTTAGAATGGAATGGAAACTTTCATAACTTGTTTGGAATGGAAACGTTCACAACTTTTTTTGGATAGAAACATTGACAACTTGTTTATAATGGAATGGAAACATTCACAACCTGTTTGGAATGGAAACATTCATAACCTGTTTAGAATGAAATGGAAACACTCATAACTTGTTAGGAATAAAAACATTCATAACTTGTTTAGAATGGAATGGAAACATTCACAACTTGTTCAGAATCAAAACATTCAAAACATGTTTAGAATGAAATGGGAACTTTCATAGCTTGTTTTGGAATAGAAGCATTCACAATATGTTTCGAATGGAATCCAAACATTTGCAACTACTTTGGAAAACAAATATTTGCAACATGTTTAGAATTAAATGGAAACATTGACAACTTGTTTGGAAAAGAAACATTCATAACATGTGTGAATGTTTCCATGAACAAGATGTGAATGTTTCCATTCTGAACAAGATGTGAATGTTTATATTCCAAACAAGTTGTGAATGTTTCGATTCCAAACAAGATATGAATGTTTCAATTTCATTCTAAACAAGTTGTCAATGTTTCCATTTCAATCTAAACATTTTGTCACTGCTTCCGTTCCAAACAAGTTGTGAATGTTTCCATTCCATTTTAACAAGATGTGAATGTTTCTATTTCATTCTAAACAAGTTGAAATGTTTCCATTCCATTGTAAATATTCAAAAATTGTTTCCATTCTAAACAAGTTATGAATGTTTCCATTCCAAACTAGGTGTGAATGTTTCCATTTTACTCTGAACAAGTTGTGAATGTTTATATTCCATTATAAACAAGTTATGAATGTTTCCACTCCAAATAGGTTGTTAATGTTTCCATTCCAATCAAGTTATGAATGGTTCTATTCCAAACAAGTTATGAATGTTTCCATTGCAAACAAGATGTGAATGTTTCCATTTCATTCTAAACTTGTTGTGGATGTTTCTTTTCCATTCTCAACAAGTTGTGAATGTTTCCATTCTAAAAAAGTTATGAATGTTTCCATTGAAAACAAGCTGTGAATGTTTCTATTCCAAACAAGTTGTGAATACTTACATTCCAAACAAGATGTGAATGTTTCCATTTTATTCCAAAGAAGTAGTGAATATTTTTATTTCATTCTAAATAGGTTGTGAATGTTTCCATTCCAAATAGGTTATGAATGTTTCCATTCCAAACAAGTTGTGAATGTTTTCATTCCATAGAAGTTGTGATTGTTTCCATTCCAAATAAGTTTTGAATTTTCTCATTTAATTCTAAAAAAATTGTGAATTTTTCCAATTTAAACATGTTGTGAATGTTTTGATTTTGATGCAAACCCCATTGGTAAAGACCATGAAACATGCCCAAGATATTAACAAGTTCAACAAACAATGCCTTAGAGACTGGATTGACAGCCCCCACCCTTAACCAACCTGTGATTAGAAACGAGATGTATAAAGAACACAAGTTTGCTTGTGCACCAAGGTAGTATGCCAAGAACCAAATAGAATGCCTCTCAAAGAACAATATTATTGATGTATGAAACTATGTTTTACAACTAGAATTTAAGCCTTTTTATATGCCTAAACTAGGGTTTAAACTAAGCCAAATTTGGCTACAAAACCTAAGTGCAAAAAACATAGGAAATCCTAGTGAAACTAGGATTCAAACACACGCTTTGTACTTCTTTTGAGTATGCAGCATATTCCAACTATCCCTTGTCACTGATATGACTTTCTTAGTCCTAATAACATTCTAAATAATCTAATAAAATATGAATTAAAGGAAATTATGTAGGTACACAAGATTGGGCTTAAACTCCTAAAAAGGCTTCTTGAGTGTGCCATAGGCTTTTTTTAGGGCATGCTTATGCCTTCAAGTTTTAGTTGAGATATTTGAGTCCTATCGGCTTGAGACCCTCCCTTAGGTTTTAAAAAGAGGTCCTGAAACTTTAGGGCTAAAATATACATCTTGTAGAAGAAAATGGCCTATGAGACACTTCAAGCGGGTTCCAAGGTTGCACTTCGAGATGTGTCCATAGTGTCCTTGTTGCTTTGCTTGTCTAGGCACTCAAGAAGATAGCATCAAGCTTGGTCATCCACTTCATATGCTCCCTCAAGTGAGCTTCTTAGCCATCTTCCTTGTCAAAGGTCCACTAGTTATCTTTAACGAGTCCTTGCCTTCCCTGGGTGAACCTTCCAAACTCACATCAGATTTTAAACAAGTTGTGAAAGTTTTCATTTCAATCTTGTGAATGTTTCCATTCCAAACAAGTTGTGAATGTTTCCATTTCATTCTAAATAAGTTGTGAATGTTTCTATTCCAAAAGAGTTGTTTATGTCTTAATTCCAAACAAGATTTGAATGTCTCCACTTTAGTCCAAACAAGTCACAAATGAATCCATTCTAAACAAGATGTGAATGTTTCCCTTTCATTCTAAACAAGTTTTGAATTTTTCCATTCCAAAAAAATTGTGAATGTTTCAATTCCAAACAAGGTGTGAATGTTTCCATTATAAACAAGTTGTGAATGTTTCCATTCTAAACAAGTTGTGAATGTTTCAATTCGAAACAAGATCTGAATCTTTCCATTCTGAACAAGTTGTGAATGTTTCCATCTCATTCTAAATAAGTTGCTAATGTTTCACTTCATTCTAAACATATTGTGTATGTTTCCATTCTAAACAAGTTGTGAATGTTTCCATTTCATTCTAAACAAGTTGTTAATGTTTCCATTTCATTCTAAACATATTGTGTATGTTTCCATTCCAAACAAGTTGTGAATGTTTCTATTCCAAAAAAGTGGTAAATGTGTCCATTCCAAACAAGGTGTGATTGTTTCCACTTCATTTGAAACAAGCTGTGAATCTTTCCATTCCAGAAAAGTTGTGAATGTTTCTATTCCAAAAAAGTTGTTTATGTTCCCATTGCAAGCAACTTGTGAATGTTTCCCTTTCATTCTAAACAAGTTTTGAATTTTTCCATTCCAAAAAAATTATGAATATTTCAATTCCAAACAAGGTGTGAATGTTTCCATTATAAACAAGTTGTGAATGTTTCCATTCTAAACAAGTTGTGAATGTTTCAATTCGAAACAAGATCTGAATCTTTCCATTCTGAACAAGTTGTGAATGTTTCCATCTCATTCTAAATAAGTTGCTAATGTTTCACTTCATTCTAAACATATTCTGTATGTTTCCATTCCAAACAAGTTGTGAATGTTTCCATTTCATTCTAAACAAGTTGTTAATGTTTCCATTTCATTCTAAACATATTGCGTATGTTTCCATTCCAAACAAGTTGTGAATGTTTCTATTCCAAAAAAGTGGTAAATGTGTCCATTCCAAACACGGGAACGTTTCCAGTCCCAAAAAAGTTGGGAACGTTTCCAATCGAAACAAGTTGTGAATGGTTCCATTTCATTTAGAATAGTTTGAATAGTTGAATTTCATTCTATAAAGTTATGAATGTTTTGATTCTAAACAATTTTTTAATGTTTCCATTTCATTCTAAACAAGTTGTGAATGTTTTCATTTCATTCTAAGTAAGTTGTGAAAGTTTCGATTCCAAACAAGTTGTCAATGTTTCTATTCCAAATAAGTTGCAAATGTTTCCATTCCAAATAAGATGTCAATCCTTCCACTTTATTCTAAGCAAGTTGTGAATGGTTTGATTTGAAACAAGTTGTGAACGTTTCCATTGCAAACAAGTTGTGAATGTTTCTATTCCATGTAAGTTCTTAATGTTACCATTCCAAACAAGTTATGAATTGTTCCATTTCATTCTAAACAAGTCGTTAATGGTTCTATTTCACTCTAAATGAGCTATGAATGGTTCTATTTCATTCTAAACAACCTGTAATTGTTTCCATTCCAAACAAGTTGAAAATGCTTCCATTTCATTGTAAACTTGTCATGAATATTTCATTTCATTCTAAGCAAGTTATACATGTTTCCATTTTATTCTAAACAAGTTGTGACCATTTCTATTCCAAGCATGTTGTATATGTTTCCATTGTAAGCAACTACTGAATTTTTCCATTCTATACAGGTTCTGAATGTTTCCTATTCATTCTAAACAAGCTATAAATGTTTCTTCCAAACAAGTTATGAATGTTTCTATTCCAAACAAGTGTGAATGTTTCTACAATGTTCTAAACAAGTTGTAAATGTTTCCATTCCAAACAAGTTCTGAATGTTTCCTCTCAAAACAAGTTTTGAATGTTTCCATTTCAAACAAGATGTGAATATTTCCATTTCATTCTAAAAAAGTTGCACATGTTTACATTCGAACCAAGTTGCGAATGTTTCCACTTTAATCTAAATAAGTTGTAAATGTTTCCTTTTCATTCTAAACAAGTTATGATTGTTTTCATTCCAAACAAGTTGTGAATATTTCTATTCCAATAGAGTTGTGAATGTTCCAATTCCAAACAAGATGTCAATGTTTACACTTCATTCAAAACCAGATGTGAATGTTTCAATTCGAAGCATATTGTGAATGTTTCCATTCTAATCAAGTTCTAAATGTTTAAAATTGGTTCTAAACAAGTTGTGAATCTTTCTATTCCAAATAAGATGTGAATTTTTTTGTATCATTCAAAACAAGTTATAAATGATTCCATTTCATTCTTAATAAGTTGTGAGTGTTCCATTTCATTCTGAATGAGTTGTGAAAGTTTCCCTTACATTCTAAACAAGTTGTGAATGTTTCCATTTCATTATAAATGAGTTGTGAATGTTTCCATTCCGAACAACTTGTGAATGTTTCCATTTCGATTCCAAACAAACTATAAATGTTTTGCATTTCATTCTAAACAGGTTTTGCCTGTTTCCATTGCAAATAAGTTGTGAATGATTCCATTTCACTCCGAACAGGTTGTCTCTATTTCAAACAGATTCTGAATGTTTCTTTTCCAAAGAAGTTGTGAATGTGCCGATTCCAAAATAGATGTGAATGTTTCCACTTCATTTAAAACAAGTTATGAATGTTTTCACTCCAAACAAGTTGTGAATGCTTCCATTTTGAACAAGTTGTGGATGTTTCCATTCTAAAATAGATGTTAATGTTTCCATTTTATTCTAAACAAGTTGTGAATGTTTCCATTCAAACAAATTGTGAATGTTTCCATTTCAATCTAAACAAGTTGTGAATGCTTCCATTCCAAACATGTTGTGAACGTTTTTATTCCAAACAAGTTGTGAACCTTTCTATTTTGTTCTAAACACATTGTAAACATTTCTATTTCATTCCAAACAAGCTATGAAAGTTTCTAATCCAAATAGGTTATGAATGTTTCCATTCCAAATAATATGTGATTGTTTAGATTTCATTCTAAGCAAGTTGTGAATGTTTGAATGTTATTCTAAACAAGATGTGAATGTTTCCATTTCATTCTAAACAAGTTGTGAAAGTTTCAATTCCAAATAAGTTGTGAATGTTTCTTTTTCAAATAAGTTGTTAATGCTTCCAATCCAAACAAGATGTGAATGTTTCCATTCCAAATAATTTATGAATGTTTCCATTTTGTTCTAAACAAGTTGTGAAGGTTTCCACTTGATTCTAAGCATTTTGTGATTGTTTCCATGCCAAAAAATTTGTGAATGTTTCCATTCTAAATGAGATATGAATGTTTCCATTTCAAAGAAGTTGAAAATGTTCACATTTTATTCTAAACAAGTTGTGAATGTTGCCATTTCATTCTAAATAACTTGTGATTGTTTTCATTTCATTCTAAACAAGTTGTGAATGTTTCCGTTTCATTCTACACAAGCTGTGATTGTTTCAATGTCAATTAGGTTGTGTATGTTTCCATTTCATTCTAAACAAGTTGTGAACGTTTTTATTCCAAATAAGTTATGAATGTTTTCGTTTCATTTTGAACAAGTTGTAAATGTTTCCATTCCAAACAAGTTGTGAATGTTTCCATTCAAGAAAAGATGTGAAAGTTTCCATTTTGATATGAATATGGAAGGTGCATATAAGGATCCATTCAAGATAGCTAGTGGACCAACTTCATGGAAGAGGGCTAAGGAGATAGCTGAAGCACTTCATGTGTAACTTCCCATTTCATGGATGGTGAACTTGGATTTTCAAATGGAGCTACTGGAACATCCTATGGAGTGTCTTGGAATGATGACATAGCAAGAGATAGTCTTTTGGAGTGTCAAGACACAACAGATGCAAAGGAGCCCATGCAGGCACTCGAGAGGACCTTTTTATGTCCCAACATGCCAATTCTAAACAAGTTGTTATAGTTTCCATTCTATTCTAAACAAGTTTATAAATGTTTCCATTTTATTGTAAATAAGTTGTGAATGTTTCCACTCCAAACAAGTTATGAATGATCCCATTCTAAACAAGTTAGGAATGTTTATACTCTAAACAAGTTGTGAATGTTTACTTTCCACTCGTAACAAGTTGTGAATGCTTTCATTTCATTTTAAACAAGTTGTTAATGTTTCTATTTCATTCTAAACAAGTTGTGGATGTTTCCATTCCAAAAAAGTTGTGAATGTTTCTATTCCATTCCAAACAATATGTGACTATTTCTATTTCATTCCAAACAAGTTGTGAATGTTTCCACTTCATTCCAAAAAAGTTGTGAATGTTGCCATTCTTTCTAAGCAAGTTATGAATTTTTCCATTCTAAATAAGATGTGAATTTTTTGATTCCAAAGAAGTTATGAATATTTTCATTTCATTCAAAACAAGTTGTGAATGTTTTCATTTCATTTCAAACAAGTTGTGAATGTTTTCATTTCAAAAAATTTGTGAATGTTTTTATTCCATTCCAAACAAGATGTAAATGTTTCCATTTCATTCTAAATAAGTTGTCAATATTTTCTATTTCATTCCAAACAAGTTGTGAATGCATCTATACCATACAAGTTATGAACGTGTCTATTCCAAACAATTTGTAAATGTTTTCATTTCACTCTAAACAAGTTGTGAATGTTTCTAAACAATTTAAGATTGTTTCTATTTCAAACAGGTTAAGAATATTTCCATTTGAAACAAGATGTGAATATTTCCAATTCATTATAAATAAGTTGTGAATGTTTCTATTTCGAACAAGTTTTGAATGTTTCCATTCCAAACAAGTTGTGAATATTTCTATTCCAAACATGGTATGAATGTTTCCAATTCATTCTAAACAAGTTGTGAATGTTTCCATTCCAAGCAAAATGTGAATCTTTGCATTTCATTTTAAACAGGTTATGAATATTTTGATTCGAAACAAGATGTGAATGTTTTTATTCCAAACAAGCTGTGAATGTTTCCATTTAAAACAAGTTGTAAATGTTTCCTTTCCAATCAAGTTGTGAATGTTTATATTCTGAACGAGCTGCGAATGTTTCCTTTACTAACAAGATGTGATTGTTTCTATTTCATTCTAAATGAATAGAGAATGTTTTCCATTCTGAACAAGTTGTGGATGTTTCTTTTCCAAAGAAGTTGAGAATATTTCTATTTAATTCTAAACAAGTTATGATTGTTTCCGTACTAAAAAAGTTGTGGATTCTTGTATTCCAACCAAGATGTGAATATTTCTATTCCAAACCAACTGTGAATGTTTCCATTTTATCCGTAACAAGTTGTGAATGTTTTCATTTCGCACAAGCTGTGAATGGTTCCATTCCAAACAGGATGTCAATGTTTCCATTTTGAACAAGTTGTGAATGCTTCCAATCCAAACAACTGGTGAAGGTTTCCATTTTATTCTAAACATGTGAATATTTTCATTTCATTCTAAACATCTTGTGAATTTTTTTGTTCCGAGCAAGTTGTGAATGAATCCATTTCATTCCTAACAAGTTGTGAATGTTTCCATTCCAAGCATCTTTCAAATGTTTGTTTTCCAAACAAGTTGTGAATGCTTCCAACACAAACAAGATATTGATGGTTCCATTTCATTTTCGAAGAAGTTGTGAATGTTTCTATCCAAAACAAGTTGTGAATGTTTCCATTCTAAACAAGATGTGAATGTTTCCAGTCCAAAGAAGTTGTGAATGTTTCCAATCCAAACAAGTTGTCAATCTTTTAATTTCGAACAAGTTGTGAATGGTTCCATTTCACTATAAAAAAGCTGTTAATGTTTCCGTTAAAAACAAGATATGAATGTTTTCATTTGATGCTAAACATGTTGTGAATGTTTCTAGTTCATTCTAAATAGGTTGTGAATGTTTCCATTCCAAACAAGTTGTGAATGTTTCTATTCCAAACAAGTTTTGAATGTTTTTGCTCCTAACAAGATGTGTATCTTTTCACTTCATTCTAAACAGGTTGAAATTGTTTCCTTTCCAAAC
Organism: Aquilaria agallochum; assembly: GCA_000696445.1. NCBI lineage: Eukaryota > Viridiplantae > Streptophyta > Magnoliopsida > Malvales > Thymelaeaceae > Aquilaria > Aquilaria agallochum. The sequence goes on from KK900874.1 coordinate 70,230, forward strand.
AAATTCTAAATGCTTCCATTGTAAGCAAGTTGTGAATGATTCCTTTTTATTCTCAACAAGTTTTGAATGGTTCCATTCCATTCTAAGAAAGTTGTGTATAGTTCTATTTCATTCCAACCAAGTTGTGATTGTTTCCATTCCAAAAAAGTTGTGAATGTTTCCATTTTATTCTAAATAAGTTTCAAAAGTTTCCATTTATTGTAAACATTTTGTACATGTTTCCATTCCAATCAAGTTGTGAATGTTTTCATTCCAAGCAAGTAGTGAATGTTTCCACTTTAAATAGGTTTTGGATATTTCCATTTCACTCTAAACTCATTGTCAAGGTTTATATTTCAAAGAATTTATGAATATCTCAATTCTAAATATGATATGAATGTTTCCACTTCACTCTAAACAGGTTATGAATGTTTATGTTCGAAAAAAGTGGTGAATGTTTCCGTTCTAGACAAGTCGTGAATCTTTTCATTCTAAAGAAGTTGTGAATGTTTTTATTTCAAAAAATCTATGAATCTTTCAATTCCAAGCAAGTTGTGAATAGTTCCATTTCATTCTAAACAACTTTTGAATGGTTCCATTTCATTCTAAACAAGTTTTGAATGTTTACATTAAAAATAAGTTGTGAATGTTTCCATTTTTTTCTAAACAAGTTTTGAATATTTTGATTCCAAACAAGTTGTGAATGTTTCCATTTAATTCTAAATAAGTTGTGAATGTTTCTATTCCAAAATGGTTGTGAATGTCTTGACTCCAAATATGATGTGAATGTTTCCACTTGGCTCCAAACAAGTTTTGACTGTTTCCATTCCAAATAAATTGTGTACGTTTCTTTCTCATTTTAAAAAAGTTGTGAATTTTTCCATTCTAAACAACATGTGAATATTTCCATTCTAAATAGGTTGTAACTATTTCCATTTCATTCTAAACAAGTTTTCACATAAGGGTGGCTATAGAGGACCTTGACTGAGTCTAGAGCGAGGCTGGCTAAGGGGCATGGTTGGGTTGGGCAAGGGCTTGCTAGCCCTTAACCTAAGAATACCAAGAGAACACCCCATGGACCAATGAGTTGTTGCCCAAGTAGGGCGATGAAAGGTCATTGGTTGGCCAAAGCCGAGAGCACAATAGAGGTGTAAGAACGGAGAGATTTATCTAGATACTATACGGTGACATGGCTGGAAGGGCCAAGGTTTGATAAACCTTACCCTTAGCAAACCAGCATGCATTAGAGGCAACAGGGAACACTAGTTAACTTAGTTTGTTGAGCTAAGGCAGGGGCACCCCTTAAGTGTGTGTTAGGGAATTGGTGAAGATTTGAAACAGAAGGCAGGACTGAGTGTATAAAAAGGGTTATGGTTAGGGCTCGACAGGATACACCCAAGAACACTCTAGTGTGCATCAAGGGCCTTAGGTAGTTACTGTCCAAGAATGAGGTTTGCTACCTTAAAGTGTTGTTGACCCCAATTTTTCCCATCCTGAAACACCTTAAGAGTGTTTGCCTCAAGGGCTTGAGTACTAGCATTAAGGCATGAAGGTGACTCCTAGGAAGTATAGCCTAATTAGGGGACTTAGAGGGCATATTACCGAGTATGCATATGTGCAAGTGCCCTAATGACCTAATGGTTCTAAAAGGAGTAATGTCACACAAAGCAAACTTGGACTTGGTGAATATGGACCTTAAGCACAAGAACCTAGAGTGCGCTTAAGAAAGACTTTAGGTGAAACTAAGCACATTATAAGGGATACAACCTAAGAGGTGTTCACCAAAAGTATGACCTGTTGGGTTTCGGGAGCCAAACAGCGCAGCGGAATTTAACCGAAACCCTCCAGGATCCAAGTGAAACGGGGTAAACCGGGTGTTCGAAAATTTCATACCTAATTTTCGGTTGAGATCTCTCACTCAACTGTAGAGTCGAATCACAAANGGGGCCCAAAGATATCACTCCCGTTACATAGGAGGGACAAATCCCATCTTGATCATACAAATCCCTCCGCATGATATGTGACATACCCAATGACCTCCTTCAAGTTCACTCAGTTACGAGCAACAAAGGAAAGTATCAAAGTATGTGACTCACATGTAGGGAACCTTGTTGATCTTAGGTCGAAGGACTACATATACCATGATCACTATGAGAATCACTTATGACACTCATATAACGATCCATGAAGTGTTCTCATGGTGGGTCGGTCCAGTACACAAGTTCTCCAACTTGTACCCATATGTAGACTAGATATCTCATATTAGTCTCCACATATGCTAGTCATTATGTATTATTGCAACCCGCTCCACAATAATACTAGACTAGGGACGTTTAAGAATATCATTATTCTAGGGTTACAATTATGCTTATTACGTTACGCAGAAACAAAACAACAAACATAATTGCTGGATTAATGCCTCAATAAAATATCATGACTCAATGTGCAAAAATACAATCATCTCATGATTGGCTTTTTGGGCACAATACTAACATGACCAAGTCTAATAAGGATAAAGCTGAAGGTTATGCCAACGTAATGCTAATAGGAACTTAATCAATAAGCAAAAGGTTGCGAAAGATGGATCAGAAGACCCTAGGAAAGAAAATAGCATCAAAGGCCTCACAACTAAGTGCATTGAAACATGGTGCACTAGATAGAGTTGTATAAGAGTAACTAAACTAGCACCCATGGCTAACTAGCTCCTTAGAAAATTATCTGATTGGAAGATCAAAGTTGATCTCTCCAACCAAGAGAAGAAGAGATTAGCATCAGCAAGGATGCAAGGCTGCTAAAAGTTAAGGCAGTCAAAAACTGCCAACTAGCTTACAGTAACTAATGCATTTATAAGTGCTTATAGGTAACTATGGGTCCAAGTGACCTAAGGAAGTAGTTACAGGGATAAAGCTACTAGCCAACGTTTAGAAGGAAGACTCCTTTAAGCCTTGTTATGTCATTAAAAATATGAGGCACCTTCAATACTCTAGAGATTGACTCAGTAGACTGGGCATGCACAAAATCTCATCCTAGAGACCTAAGGTTGCTACAATAGCACAAGGTATGAGAGGTGTATATGCCAAACACCAGAGTCAGGGAATAGGGATGCATCTTGAGATGTGGATCCAGGGAAAAAAAGAAGGACCTTAGTGATGATGTGTGGACATAGAAGGGGTACTCTTAAGGTATATACAACGGTATTGGCAAATTTGAGCTAGAAAAGCATTAGTTAATGGGTCTGAAGTAGAAGACATTGGAGTTAAAAGTACTCTAGAGTAACATAGTGCACCAAAGAATGATTTTTCTGGTATGGGCACATGCATAGAACGTTGGAGTATAGTGAAACTACAAGAAAACTAGCGCTCCAAATGAGTACCACCTAAAAGATGTTAATGTATGTAGTGGCTATGCCATATGTACCAAGTCCACACTAAGTTATGAACCTGTATAGGCATCAATGGTGTGCAAGTGAGATGATAGGCTGAGTCTAAAACTAAGGAAACAAGGTTAAACTCAGGGAATACCTAGGAACATCCATGAAGACATATATGTATATGAATGTAGCCTAGGTATAGCTCAAAGAAGTATATGAAGTACTTGACTTCCATTGAAATTCCTTAAAGCTCATTTAAGTGGACCATCTCGAAGATGTCAAACTAGGAACACGGCTTTTGGCTTCGTATGCATCTAACTGGAAACAAGGTGTACGAATATAAAATTCTCACTTCTAACAAGAAAAGGATCTCTTTACTGAGAGTTAAGGATTTTGTTAGCATTGAGATGCATTAGACCCATGGGTTCAGGTAATAGTATTCTTTCTGTTAAAGAAAATCACACAAATCAAAATGTTAGGACAATGGTTCAACATCAATTGAAGTACCTATATAAATTTGACTTAAAGGATGTCTTGGCACTAGACAAGCAAGTTAGATGATTGAGAACCAAAGGAATGCATATGGTTGGTATCTAAGGATCAAACCATATAAAGGAAAAACATCACTTGGTAGAAATTGGGCAAGATATGTGGCACGATATCCTTGGGATGCTCAATTAATCTTGAATTTGGAGGGCCAAATTCTTGAAGCTGGAAAGAATGTGATGACCCATCCTATGATAAACCCGGATTACAAAGGTAATAAGGTCATTTTGGTAATTATAGTACTTAGAATACTATTTGCAAGCTAGAGTCTCAATTTAGTAGGGCTTAGTACCTAAAAATGAATAAAATTGATCATTTAAGCCAACTGGGCCAAGAGGGGTATTTTGGTCATTTCACATAGTAACCATTTTTTATTGCACAATTGGATAGAGCGTGAGAAAATAGTGAATTTGAGGTATCACAATTTTTTGTAATTCCCATTCTATCATCATGAAATTTTAGATTGATTAGATCGTCGATAGGTTGTTTAAATGGAGCTTTAAAGATCTGAGCTCCAAATTACATATTAGTAAAAATTGGGGACTAGCATGTAATCAATGCTATGAAGGAATCAGGTGTAGATTAATGATGGTATTGCTCCAAATTTTTTTAGCGTGTTACAAAGAAGGACCAAACAAATGGCTAAGCTGCAAATGGGGCACCAGGTGCGTGCCAAGTATGGGTGAAGCAGTGGTGTTGACAAACCACTATTTCTTCTTCCTGCTCTAGCCTGATTCTTCATTCCTGACTAAAAACTCTTTTTTGTCTCTGCAAAAATTACCATGACCGAAAATCCTAAACAAATCCTGGCTAATTAAACGATAATCATATGGAAGAATAAAAGAAGAAGTAACATGATCCTTGGAGAAGAAGCTAGAATTTGGGGTTCCTAAGTTGGTTAGTGATTTAATTGGATCTTTTCCTTGAATTTTGGTTTTGTTCTAGCCGAGATGAACTAAACAAATATTAGTCCTTTGCCCTTGTTATTTGTTAAAGAGAACAAAGTTGCAACATTTAGGAAAGCAAAGGGCATGCCTTGGTTTTGTGGGAGAGGTAAGGAACAATGTTGATCCATTTTTGCTTCTTTGTTTTGTTCTCTATTATGATTCAGCTAGAGGAAGGGGCTGGAATAAATATTGTTTTGCTATTGCTAAGTGAAATTGTTAACTAGAAGCAAGAATAAAGCAAAAGTGGAGCACATTGGTGTGTGAACATTGTGATGGCTTGCTTTGAAATTTAATTTCCATATTTTTTCTACATTTTTGTTGGGCTATAATATGGCTAAGGATGCTGTTAAAATAATGGGAAATGAATAAGAAGTTGCTCCTTATCTAATTAGGTGTAAGAAGCAAGGAAGAGTAAGGGATATCATTGGGATGGAAATGTATTAAGGGCCAGTTGACTAAGTTCATGATAATGGTTTAGTTAATCATTTCAACCAGATTGGAAATTGTTAATCTTGGCCTATGAATGGTTTGTCTTATCCTTAAAAGCTACTATGGGAAGACCCTAGAATAGACTAGAACCAAGACAAGGCTGAGATATTATCTAGGACATCAAAGCTTGCATTTCATATTGCTAAGGTAAGTATTATATTAAGTTATCTCACGCTTATTTTTGGTTAATGTTGGCTACAAAATTTGTATATGGGTACAAATAATTGCATTGTTCAAGAAATAAGCATGAGAGGAGTACGTATATGTGAGTAAGCTTATGGTTAGAAAATGGTGTAGAATACACCGACACCGTGGAGCAATATTGAAGATTAAGGAGTGTTAAGTGGCCTAAAATCTTTAGGATACTCAAAGGATGCTCAGGAGAGCACATGGAGTAGAGGATGCCCTAAATGGTTTAGGAAATCCTAAAAGGCCATTACACCTTATCTGACACAAATTGGGAAATGAGCCAATGAACTTACTCCTGCACATAAAATGGAAAAGTAAATTGGATGCTAGTTGAATACTAGCCAATCCAATAGTATATTGGCTATGAGCTAGTAATTTCAATGAAAATAAGAATTGTGTAGGTCCTCTTAATAAGGATAAGGACCTATGATCTCTTATAAATAGGACTAAGGAGGAAATTAGACGCAAGGTGTTCCAATGGGGCCTTTGAACATGGTGATCATACATTTGAGGCCTAGTGGTTGTGAGCTCACCATCTATAAGGGATGTAACCTATGAGGACCTTTAACATAGGATGATCACTGCTGACATGCTCTATGAAGTGAATGGATCCAATTCCACGACTATGTATATACTTTATACATAGAGTCCTATATGGTTGATACAAGTATGTAAGACCTTACTAAGCATTCATGGAATACTCATCCTTTACAATTATCTGTAGGGAACATGGATGTGGACCCTAGCAATCATAGCATTGCTTGCGCATGAAGGTTAAGGCTGTAGACAATGGACATGAAGGCACTAAAAGGAGTCCAACAGCATGAGCACTATGGTCCAAAAATGAACATAGTCTAGGCTGACAGTATGGATCTTGTACTACGATTCTTATGCCATATAAGCCTTGTATACCTTACAAAGTGGATGCCTCTGGTAACATTACATCTAGCTAAATAAAGAAACTTGCATGCACTTGTCCACATGGTATGGGACATGTGTGAGAGATAGTTGCTTAAATGTGGTTAAAGGAAATATAAGTTTTATGATTTGGTACTAGTTTAATATTGTTTTTAAGTGCTGGCCAGCTACATTTTCTGTTGTACGATTTGTAGGGTTTCAGGAGCCAAACAAGCACAGCGGAATATAACCAAAATCCTTTAGGATCAAAGTGAAACAAAGTAAATCAGGTGTTCGAAAATTTTATACATAGTTGGTTGAGATCTTTCACCCAACTATTAAGTCCAATCAAAAACTTGAACAGTTGATGTGTTTAAGCACTCTATGGCATTTACACGAACCCCTTAGATCACCACGCCTGCACCATGTTCTGATAGATGCATTCCTCTTGCGCCCGTAGTGCTAGCTTGCATCATCCAAGGAATGGCAAGAAAAGAGTACTACTGGAACTTTTCAAAACTCTGCTAATTTCATCCTTAAGGATGTTTGGGCAAGAGCTGAATTCTCACTATATGATGTATATATAGTGAGGCTCAACTCCCAACCCTAATCTGATTCAAAAGCCTAATCCAATTAGGTATAATTTTTGGCTTCATGATGGCTTTATGATCATAAACAATGAGTAATGTCTAGCAACACATCATTGCTACCAAAGTGACAGGATAGTCGGCGATTCAACTAAACCACTATGATCATTACCCATATATGCCATTGTCCCTTTGTCCAAGATATCAAGACCAAGCACGAAACATGGAATGAGTCAATCTCATATAGCCCCAATCTATGGTTTCTTGATTCTTGAGTAGACTAACTTAAACTGATGACATTGTTATCATATATCAACTCATCCGAGCATGGCCATGCATTTTCTTAGCCTCACCCTATCAAGGGACCCAAAGATATCACTCTCGTTATATAGGAGGGACAAATCCCATCTTGATCATACAAAACATTGTGAATGATATGTGACATACACAATGACCACCTTCATGTTCACTCGATTAAGAGCAACAAAGGAAATATCAAAGTATGTAACTCACATGTAGGAAACCTTGATGACCTTAGGTCAAAGGAGTACATATACCATGATCACCATGAGAATTACTTATGAAACTCATATAATGATCCATGTAGCATTCTCACAGTGAGTCAATCTAGTATACAAGTTCTCCAACTTGTACCCATATGTAGACTACATATCTTACACCAGTCACCACATATGCTAGTCTTTATGTATTTTTGCAACCCATTGTACAATAATACTAAACCAGGGACATTTAAGAATACTATTATTCTAGGGTTATAATTATGTTTGATTGCATTAGGCTAGAACAAACAAAAAACACAATTATTGGAATGATGCCTCAATAAAATATCATGACTCAATGCACAAAATACAATCATCTCATGATTGGCTTTTGAGCATAACATTACATGATCTATGTCTAAAAATGAATACCAAAGCCACTTATGCATGACTATTGTTAAATCTAAGCCAGAAAGCTTAAGAGCATGGCATATTTTAGTGCACCACTGAGCAACAAAATGGTAATGCAAGTACAAAAAATGAGCTTCTGCAGTGTAATGGCTTAATTAGGAGCCATAAGATCCTAGGAGGCCTCACTTCTAATGCGAGTGGGGTAGGTCTTATAGTACCTAGGTAGGGTAATGGGTGCCTCAAACAAGCTTCTTGGAGAGCCTTACAAACACAATGCACTCTAGAAAGTTCAAAAGGCAGCTACTACATAAGCAAAAAGTACCAGCACTAAAAATAGTGAATGCGTTCTAAAATCACAAAACACTCCAATTGAATACTAGACATATTGAAGTTCATGTACCTAAAATTTCACAAGAAAACTCAAACTATAAGTACTATTTTGATTGTTCTCTTTCAGGTGTTCCTGAAAAATGGATAGAAATGGGAGTAAGCTCTTTATAAAGGACTTAGTATGGGCTTTCAATGTAAAGCATTCCATAGCATTGTACCACCAAAAATCCAAAGACACAAAAACAACACATACACAGAAATATGGCATCTATATGCACCAAAAAAACACAACCAACAATCATATGCAATGCGACAACAATAACACAATAGGGTTAATGCATAATCATTCAAATAAACATTAAGAACTCACTATGGTAGCCTTCCACAAGCAAATGCTTGGTCCTAGGTGCTCATTAGGTCTTAGTTAGTGTTAACTTTAGGCTCTAAAAATGATGCGAACCCCGATGGTATAAAGACCATGAAGCATGCCCAAGACGTTTTTCAAGCCCCACATGACATCAAAGAGACTGGGTTTGAAGACCCCCACCCCTAATCAACCTGTGACTACAAACGAGAAGTATAAGAACACCAAGAACACAAGCACACTTGTGCACCAAGGTAGTCCACAAAGAACCAAAGAGAAAATCTCTCCAAAGTAGCAATATTATTTCATGTCAAGGCTGTTTTTTTACAACCAGAATATGTGCCTGTTTATAGGCCTAAACTAGGGTAAAAGATAGGCAAAAATTCGCAGCCCAAGTCACCTAGGAAACCTAGTTACAAAGGACTCAAGAAAACCTAGTCAAACTAGGACTCTNGAAGACCCCCACCCCTAATCAACCTGTGACTACAAACGAGAAGTATAAGAACACCAAGAACACAAGCACACTTGTGCACCAAGGTAGTCCACAAAGAACCAAAGAGAAAATCTCTCCAAAGTAGCAATATTATTTCATGTCAAGGCTGTTTTTTTACAACCAGAATATGTGCCTGTTTATAGGCCTAAACTAGGGTAAAAGATAGGCAAAAATTCGCAGCCCAAGTCACCTAGGAAACCTAGTTACAAAGGACTCAAGAAAACCTAGTCAAACTAGGACTCTAACATACTTTTAACAAATGTTTAAGGTGTGCAGCGAATTCCATTTATCCTAAGTGACCTAAATCACTTCCACGGCCTAAATAACATCCTAAATAATGTTAATTAGCAGGTAAATAAAATAAAATATGTTACAACACAAGATTGGCCATAAAAACCCCAAAATAGTCTTCTCAGGTGGTTCCTGCTTGTGTCTACAACTTCAATCTGAAATTCAAACTTGATGCAGCCATGATTTCTCAAAATACAAAGCATGAAAGTTGTTGATCTCTTTCTTAGCTTTGAAATGACACCTGAACCACACAAAATGAAATCTGAAGCCAAAGATATGCCCGAAATACTGCAACTGCTTCCGAACCAGCGATAACTCATAAATCGTGACTTTGAAGCTAAATTGGACCTCCTTAATGTGCGAACTAGGTTTCATGGTCTTCATATGATTTGTAACTCCAGATGTTAGATTTCTAATGAATTAATAATTACTCAATTCCAATCTGTTTAGATCAAGATATAATTTTTCTACCAAAACATCGCCAATCTATCAACATCCAAGCTTGGCCACCATCTCCATATGATTCCTTGCATGTGTTAGCAGCTCCTTAGCCTTCTTCCTTGTCAATTATCCATTAGTTATCCTCAGTGGATCCTTACTATCCTTGGTTGTNGGTTGGAGTTGCATTAATTTCATCCCCTTGAAACATAGGATAAGAAACAATGTTAGGCAAACTTTTGCATATAAAATCACTTGGACTGACCTCAAATTGTTCATTTTCAACCTCCTTCATTGGTTTGATGCATGGGACATGGCTTAGAATATTAGGAACACCAACTTCTTTAATGGGCAGCAACTCACTTAAGTCCTGAAAAGAAGACAACACAACACTAGAAGAAGACTCCATTATGTTAGATGAAAGTATGGCTTCTCAGAAGGTCTTTTTCTCTTCACTCGGCTTAGGTTCATTGCACTGTTGTCTTCTCTCAACTTCACACTCAATTTCTTCTCTCGAGAACTCTCCACTCTTCTTCCCCTCATGTTCACTCTTCTCACTTAATCTCTCGATTGTTCTCTCGGCTTTCCCCTCATCACTCTTGCCCTCAACTTTCCCCTCTTTCTCTTTTGTCTCAAGCTCACTTTGAATTTTTCTTTGATCCTCCAAGACTTGTTGTGGTGAAAGTGGTACAGGCATGATTGACTTTTCTTGTTGAGGCCGAGACAAGTCTCCTTTTATGGCCTCTACTTTTGGCTTGGGTGCTTCTCTTACATTCTTGCTCCATGATCCTCTCCATGTGGAAATTCCTCCTTGAGACATCTTGGATGCCTTTGCTCTCTTGATGATCCTCTCAGCCTCGGTGGCATGGTAAAGCAAGTCCTCCATATTGAAATAAGGCACCATTTCCAATTTGTTGGCTATCTCATGGTTGAGACCATTGATGAATCTAGCAATGGTGGTCTCTTCATCCTCTATGATGTTGGCTTGGGTCAAGGTTATCTCCAAGTCTTTGTGGTAGTCCTCCACACTCCTTTGGCCTTGCACTAGCTTTTGAAGCTTGAGGCATTGATCTTTAGTGTAGTAGCTAGGAACAAATCTCCTCCTCATCAAGGCTTTAAGGGCTCTTCATGTGTGTATGGGCTCCTCCTCATTCCTTCTCCTAGAAGTAACATCGTGATTCCACCATACAAGAGCATAATTAGTGAACTTTATGGTAGCGAATATAACCATCTTTTCCTCGGAGTAATGATGGCAATCAAACACCATCTCAATCTTTTGCTCCCATTCCCAATATGCATCAGGATCACTCCTCCCTTGGAAGGATGGAATGGTAAACTTGATGGAGTTGAGATTATTGTTCTCCCTTAACTCACACCTCTTTGGAAACCCATCGCCATGCCAAACTCTTTCTTCCTCCTCAGGTTCTTCTCTCCATGGACCTCTCCTTGGTTGCACGATAGGATTTGGCCTCCTTAGCAATCTCAAGTCAATGTCTTCAATCCTCCCCACAAGTCTATTGAGGGTTTCTTGAAATTCTCTCATGGTAGGCTCCTCATTGTGTCTCACTTCCATCCTCCTATCCTCCTGGCCCTCTATACTCCTGAAAATAAAGATCCTCACAAACACTCAGCTCACATGTTTCACTCAAAAGATGAACACTCAAACACTCAATTTGTTAGTGAGATATTGCTATTCAAAGAGTTCTCAAAAGTTCTAAGAAAACTGTCCTCAAAGCACACAAGAAAACCTGAATTCTTAAAGAACTATTTTGACTCCAAAAGGGGTGGGCTAAACAAGCTTTAAAAGACTCTAGGAAGCTCTTGTAATTGATGATCACAAGAACCACAAAGAAAGCTTTTTGGCTCAAAACAATGGGATACGCTTTGTGGCGCAAAAAAATTCAACACTTTGTGAAAAACTTCTTTTTTTGCAAGCTCTTTCCTTTGTTCTTTTCTTTTATTTTCTTTTCCTTTCTTTTTTTTTTTTGCTTGCTGTTTTGATGCTAAACAAACGTTCTCCTTGAAATTCCTTGCTGCCAAAGACAAAATGTCAGTTTTCTATTCGGCCAAAACAAGAAACTGTTGAAACTTGCACAATTTGAAACAACTTTTGCTGTACCGAAACTTCCTCAATTTAGATCCTTCTTTTTTTTTGTGTGTTTTCTTGACTCTAGGATTCTGAAATCAATGAAAATAAGAGAGATTAACAGGGCTAGACATGAAACAGAAAGATAAGAAACAAACAAGAACAAATGAATTGAAACCAAGAACACTAGAAAACACGAATTGACTTCTTTTCGTTGTTTTTGTGATTTTTGGACTTGAACAAGGATGGAATAAAAAGGACAGACCTGAATCAAGAAGAAAAATGATTAAAACAGAGAATTAAAACATGAAATTACTGAAAAAAAATTGAAAGAAAAATGAAGATAAACAGGAACACAAAGATATGTCCTTCAATGGAACTTGTGGCTCTGATACCAACTGATGCGAACCCCGATGGTATAAAGACCATGAAATGCGCCCAAGATGTTTTTCAAGCCCCACAAGACATCAAAGAGATTGGGTTTGAAGACCCCCACCCCTAATCAACCTGTGACTACAAACGAGAAGTATAAGAACACCAAGAACACAAGCACACTTGTGCACCAAGGTAGTCCACAAAGAACCAAAGAGAAA
>KK900874.1:83398-98467 GCA_000696445.1 Aquilaria agallochum
CCACCAAAAACCAAAGAGAAATCTCTCCAAAGTAGCAATATTATTTCATGTCAAGGCTGTTTTTTTACAACTAGAATATGTGCCTATTTATAGGCCTAAACTAGGGTAAAAGATAGGCAAAAATTCGCAGCCCAAGTCACCTAGGAAACCTAGTTACAAAGGACTCAAGAAAACCTAGTCAAACTAGGACTCTAACACACTTTTAACACATGATTAAGGTGTGCAGCGAATTCCATTTATCCTAAGTGACCTGAATCACTTCCACGGCATAAATAACATCCTAAATAATTTTAATTAGCAGGTAAATAAAATAAAATACGTTACAACACAAGATTGGCCATAAAAACCCCAAAATAGTCTTCTCAGGTGGTTCTTGCTTGTGTCTTCAACTTCAATCTGAAATTTGAACTTGATGTAGCCATGATTTCTCAAAATACAAAGCATGAAAGTTGTATATCTCTTTCTTAGCTTTGAAATGACACCTGAAACACACAAAATGAACATCTAAAGCCAAAGATATGCCCAAAATACTGCAACTGGTTCTGAACCAGCGATGACTCATAAATCGTGACTCTGAAGCTAAATTGGACCTCCTTAATGTGAAAAATGGGTTTCATGGTCTTCATATATTTGTTGCTCCAAATGTTAGCTTTCTAATGAATTAAGAATTACTCAATTCTGATCTTTTTAGATCAAGATATGATTTTTCTACCAGAACATCGCCAATCTATCAACATCCAAGCTTGGCCATCATCTCCATATGATTCCTTGCATGTTTCAGCAGCTCCTTAGCCTTCTTCCTTGTCAATTTTCCNCTAGTTATCTTCAATGGATCCTTGGTATCCTTGATTGCGCCTTCTTTGATCGTATCAAGAAACATTGTAAAAGCTACCATATTTGTTCCTTGAAATTATTTCGTTCTTTCAAACATGGTATTCACTTCATGGATGTTTGATCAACATCATAGAATAACAAATAGCCATGAAACTTGAAGATAAACCCTTACCTTGGTTGTGAAAAACCTAAAACCCTAGATGAACTCGAAAACTAGGGTTTTATGCTCATTGTTGAATTCTCTTGATTTCTCTTGCTTTTTCTTGTTTCTTAAGGCATGGTGGCTATGGAGGATGGTGGAAGAGCTTAAGGAAGAACCCTAGCTACTAGGGGCTGAATATGGAGGAAGAAATGAAAGAAATGGCCAAGAAATGAAGATTTTTCTTCATTTATTTATCATTTTGACTTATGTCAAAAATATCTCATGGCATAATTGAAATTTTTATGGCGTCAAGACCATACTTGGACATGTTTTGGCTGGCCAAATAGGGATGGAAAATGATATATTTTGACCTCCTTTAACCTTGTCAAAAATCACTATAACTTTAGGGAAAAAGTTGGACACTTAAACACTTTAGTTGTCATTATGCCATAACTGGCAAACTTTGCCTCTTTGAGCACTTTGGTCCCTAAAAATATATCTAACTCCATCCATGTCCTTTCCTCATAATTGCATCCATGTCCTTTTCCATAGCCATCTTTGGAAATTTGTGCAATTGAGTAACCAATGTTTGTAAATTTACAATTTAGACCATAGGCTACTTGAAAATTAAACAATGTATTAATGTTTTCTTAAGGACCAAACTATCATCACATGTGCCACCTAAGAGAGTCTGTATTGAATGATTTACACTTCATAATTCATGCACTATGGTGAAAATTAAAGCATATAAGTTTAGGTCCTTATGTTATAATTTTCTCATTTTATGAAGGTGGTAACATTTCTCCTCTACCCTTAAAAATTTTGGTCCTCCAAAATTACGTTTAGCTTGGGGCACTCATCAAGATACCTTTCTAGCATTTCTTTTTCAATTTCCCAGGTGACCTGTCATTCAGAATGCTATGACCATTGTACGTTAACCATGAGAATTAGTTTATTCCTTACCTTTTTGGTATCCTCTGTAGGGTTTCGAGAGCCAAATAAGCACAGTGGAATTTAACCGAAAGCCTCCAGGATCTAAGCGAAATGGGGAAAACCAGGTGTTTGAAAATTTTCATACATAATTTTGGTTGATCTCTCACCCAACTGTAGAGTTGAATCACAAAACTTGAACAGTTGACGTGTTCAAGCTCTCTATGGTATCAACATGAGCCTCTCGGGATCACCACGCTTCCACCATGTCCTGGTAGATCAGTTTCTCTTATGCTCGTAGTGCTAACTTGTGTCCTCAAAGGAATTGCAAGAGAAGAATGCGGCTGTCCCCTTTGGGAGGCTAGGGCAAGGCAGCAAATTTCTCACTAAACGTTGTATTTATAGTGAGACTCAGCTTTCAGGCCGAATGAGTTTCAAAGCCCTAATTCAATTAGGCTTTAATTTCTGGCTTAATAATGGCTCAACTTTTGTGCCAATTATTAACACGAAATTATCATGAAACCATAACCCAAATAATTAGCCCATGCACTCTAATAATCTGAATAGCTCTATGTGTGTAACCCAATAGGCTCTTACCATGTTGGCAATGATCATAAATCACATTTATTATCATAAGCAATGAGTGGTGTCTAGCATCACATCATTGCTGCCCAAGTGACAAGATTGTCGGTGATTCGACTAAACCTTTATGATCATTACCCATATATGCCATTGTCCCTTTGTTCAAGATATCAAGACTAGGCACGAGACATGGAATGTGTCACTCTTGTATAGCCCAATCTTTCCTTTCTTGATTACCAAGTAGAGTAACTTAAATTGATGACATTGATATCATATATCAACTCATTTGAGCATGGCCATGCATTTTCTAAGTCTCACTCTATCAAGGTGCCCAAAGATATCACTCTCGTTACATAGGAGGGACAAATCCCATCTTGATCATACAAATCCCTCCGTATGATAAATGACATACCCAATGACCTCCTTCAAGTTCACTTAGTTACGAGAAACAAAGAAAAGTATCAAAGTATGTGACTCACATGTAGGGAACCTTGATAACCTTAGGTTAAAGGACTACATATACCATGATCACTATGAGAATCACTTATGGCACTCATATAACGATCCATGTAGCGTTCTCATGGTGGGTCGGTCCAATAACAAGCTCTCCAACTTGTACCCATATGTAGACTACATATCTTATATTAGCCTCCACATATGTTAGTCGTTATGTATTATTCTAACCCATTCCACAATAATACTAGACCAGGGACATTTGAGAATATTATTATTTTAGGGTTACAATTATGTTCATTACATTACGCAAAAACAAAACAACAAACATAATTGCTAGATTAATGCCTTAATAAAATATTATGACTTAATGTGCAAAAATACAATCATCTCATGATTGGCTTTTGGGCATAAGACTAACAATCTCCTACTTGCACTAAAGCCAATCATCCATGTATCTAATACCGATGGACTTAGAGTGGCTATCATGCTTCCGCTGCATAAGGGACAATGTCAATGGATCGGCAACGTTACTGTTTGTCGAAGTCCTGCATATCCTCACATCACCCCTCTCGATGATCTCCCTGATGAGATGATAGCGTTGGTGTATGTGTTTGGATCACTAGTGAGGTCGAGGTTCCTTAGCCTGTGTGATTGCTCCATTGTTGCCATAATATAGCTCTATTGGGTTGACAATGCTTGGAACCACTCCAAGTTCAATGATGAGCTTCTTGATCCAAACTGCCTTCTTCATAGCATTAGAGGCGGCAATGTTCTCAGGTTATGTTGTAGAGTCGGCCACTATCTCTTACTTTGAACTCTTCTAGCTCACAGCACCACCGCCAATACAAAACACATAACCATATTGTGATATGAAATCATCCTTATCAGATTAGAAGCTAGCATCGGTGTAACCTCTTACAACAAGCTCACCTTCACCTCCAAAGAGCAAGAATACATCCTCAGTCCTTTGTAAGTACTTAAGGATGTTTTTAACAGTTGTCCAGTGACTTTCACCGGGGTTTGATTGGTACCTACTAGTCATGCTCAAGGCATATGAGACATCGGGATGAGTACATATCATGGCATACATGATGGATCCAATTATTGAGGCATATGGAATCTTACACATGCGCTATCTCTCCTTGGGTGTACTCGGACACTGAGATCTAGAAAGAGTTATACCATGTGACATGGGCAAGAATCCTTTCTTGGAATCTTGCATGCTAAACCTCTTTAACACCTTGTCAATGTATGTACTTTGACTTAGGCCGAGAAGCTTCCTAGATCTATCTCTATAGATCCTGATGCCTATCACATAGGCAGCTTCACTGAAGTCCTTCATACATAAACATTTCCCTAGCCAAGTCTTTATAGACTGTAGCTCAAGAACGTCATTCCTGATGAGTAGTATGTCATCTACATACAACACCAAGAAGACAATAGTGCTCCCACTAACCTTCTTGTAGACACAAGGTTCATCTTCATTTTTGATAAAACCAAACTCGTTGATTGCTTCATCAAATGAAGATTCCAACTTCAAGAAGCTTACTTCAGTCCATTAATGGACCTTTGCAACTTGCACACTTTATTGGCATTCTCAGGAGTGACAAAAACCTCGGGCTATGTCATGTACACATCCTCAAGTAACTTTCCATTTATGAATGCAATTTTGACATCCATTTCCATATCTTATAGTCATTGTGTGTGGCAATGGCCAACAAAATTTAGATGGATTTAAGCATGGCAACTGGTGAAAAAGTTTCATCATAGTCAATACCATGAATTTGCTTGAAACCTTTTGCAACTAATCGTCCCTTAAAGGTAATCACATTAGCATCCATGTTAGTTTTCTTCTTGAAAACCCATTTGCACCTTACAGGTTTTACCCCTTCAGGTGGATCAACCGAAGTCCATACTTGGTTTTCATACATGGATTCCATCTCAGATTTCATGGCCGCTAGCCATTTCTCATAGTTAGGCCCTGACATAGCTTGTTGGTAGGTTATGGGCTCATCTTGATCCATGAGCATCACATTGCCAGTATAAGTCATGAGAAATCCATATCTCTCAGGCTCACACCAAATCCTACCAGACCTACGTAGGCTCTATGCTACAGGAATAGACTCCTGAACCACAACATCTTGTGGTGTCTGTTCAGGTTCCATTTTAGGTTTGATGCCCCTTTGTTGTTCTTGAATTTCTTCAAGTACAACTTTCCTCCCACTAGTTCCTTTAGAGATAAACTCTTTCTCTAGAAAGACACCAATTGGAGCAACAAACACTTTTTGCTTAGAAGGATTGTAGAAATAGTAACCCTTTGTTTCTTTGGGATACCCAACAAAGAGGCATTTTTTAAATTTGGGCCCTAGTTTGTCAGAGGATTGACATCTTACTTAAGCATCACAGCACAAATCTTCAAAAAAGACAAATTAGGATGCCTCCCACTCCATATCTCATATGGTGTCTTTTGAACCAATTTAGATGGAACTCAGTTTAGTGTAAACGCAGCTGTCCCTAAAGCATGTCCCCAAAAGTAGTTTGGAAGGTCAACTTGACTCACCATAGATTGATCCATGTTTAACAGAGTTTGATTTCTCCTTTCAGATACACAATTCCATTGAGGTGTACCAGGTGGAGTGAGTCGTGATACTATACCACACTCCTTTAGATAGGTGAGGAATTCTCGATCCATGTACTCTCTACCTCGATCTGATTGAAGTACTTTGATACTCTTCCCAAGTTGATTCTCTACTTCATTCTTGAATTCTTTGAACTTTTCAGAGGATTCTAACTTATGTCTCATGAGAAACACATAGCCATATCTACTGAAGCCATAAGTAAAGGTAATGAAGTATTGGAAGCCTCCTTTAGCATGTGTTCTGTATCCCGGTGTATGTAGTGATACATACTCAGGATCATTCAGTTTAGCCCTTTCACTTTGCCCTATGTATGTGGCTTTGGTCATCTTGCCCAATGAACATGACTCACTTGTCTCATATGATTCAAAATCAAATGAGTCCTATAGTCCATCCTTATGGAGCTTGGATATGCGGGTCTCATTTATATGGCCCAAGCTATAGTGCCAGAGATAAGTCGGGTTTGAATCATTCAATCTAACCTTCTTGGCATTCATATTATAGATTGGATTTTCAAGTTCTAGAACATACAACCCATTGCTAAGTTTAGCACTACCATAAAATATTTCTTTCAAATAAATAGAACAACATTTATCCTTTATTATAAATGAAAAACCTTTCTTATCCAAGAAAGAAATAGAAATCAAATTTCTACTAATAGTAGGCACAAAGAAGCAATTGTCTAATTCTAAAACTAATCCACTAGGTAAAGTGAGAACATAACTCCCTGCACCTAAGGTAGCAACCCTTGCTCAATTTCCAACACGTAGGTCACTTCACCACAGGCTAATCTTCTACTCCTACACATTTGCACAACTGTGATATCCACATCCAATATCCAATACCCAGGATGAGGAAGTAGAAAAGTTAACCTCTATAACAAGAATACCTGAAGTGGAAGTCTTACTTCCCTTCTCCTTAGCAAGTTCTTCAAGATAGAGCTTGCAGTTGTGCTTTTAGTGTCTAGGTTGCATATAATGGAAGCACTCCCCTTCCTTTGCCACACCACCCTTTGGTTTTAGTGCAGTTGAAGAAGAATTAGCATTGGACTTTCCTTTAGCTTTATCCTTCTTCTTGTTGGCTTTTCCCTTTCCCTTGGCCTTTTCAACCATCAAAATTGGGTTAGCCTTCTTAAGGTTTTCCTCATCAGTTCCCAACATGTTGAATAATTCAGGAAGGGACTTGTCAAGGTCATTCATGTTATAGTTCATGACGAACTAACTGTAGCTTTTAGGCAACGATTGCAAGACTACATCAGCAGCCAACTCTTTCTGAAGAGTAAATCCCAAACTCTCAAGATTCTCAATGTACCCAATCATCTTGAGCACATGAAGACCCACGGGACTTCCCTCAAACATTTTGCACTGAAACAATGTGTTAGAGGTCTTAAAGCTCTCATGCCTAGCTTGCTCTTGGAAAAGCATTTTGAGATGTTAGATCATATTGAATGCGCCCATGTTTTCATGTTGCTTCTAAAGCTCAGATTCCATGGTAATAAGCAAGTGGCAAGCAACATCCAAAGCATCATCAGAATGCCTCTTGTGAGCATCCCTTTCAATTCTTAGAATAGTGGCAACAGGCTCATTCAGAATGGGCTACTCTAGGACATAAGCCTCTCTATTGCATGAGGACTATCCTCAAGTTTCCATACCATTTGAGAAAGTTAGTCCCATTTAGTTTTTCCTTCTCAAAGATTGATCGCAATAAAAGTGCCAATGTGTTTTGTGCCATGGCTATCTACAACAGTAAATATGCAGTGTAAGAGTCATGTATTAAGGAATTTTATTAAACAATACTCCCACTATTTTCCTTAAAATAATAACCCTCAACATTATTTCAGAACACCTTGGTGCTAAGGTATTCTAGTGGGCCAAGATCCATATTTTACCACAACTGAAGATAGTTTTGGCTTTTTTCTCAAGTTACAGTTATTTAGGTAGGCAACTCCTTGCCAATTGCATCTTATGCAGCTCTTGGATAGTTGGGTGAACAACACTTGTCCAAGCTCATCTCATGAACTTAAGCCCAACTCTATGCCTCTAAGTCCCCAAATCCTATTAGGATGACTTAGTTAAGCCGGACCTAAAGTTAGCAATTTGTATATGACTATTATCCCATCATGCCTTACCAAGATGAACAAAGGCGCTTTGCTTTGGCAAACCCACCCAATGTTGATGAAGGTCTTGATGAGTGCAAACATTTGGAAGGCATCACATTTAATGACTTAATATTTGTTTGAGAGATTTTTCCTTTTGATCTCACCAATTTGTTATCTCCGGTTGTCTTATACATGTATCACATACAAATAAAAAACATGCATCTCATGCTAACAAGAAAGTAAATGTGACATGGTTATAGCCCAAACTATGTGATATTCTCAAGCCAATGAGAATATCATAAAAGCTTAAGAAAGAAAAAGGTCTTCACAAGCTCCTTCTTCTCCTTTCTTGATTCCCCTTTTGTTGTCACCTCCTTGGACATACCACCTTTGATGATCCCATAATGTACCATTACATCAATAATAAAAACCTTGAGTTACATTCAAGGGGAGTAAGGTGAGAAGAGAATGTACAATGAGAGTAACAAGAAAAGGCACTACTCACAGGTTGTGTTTACAAGTACAACCAATCAAGGGCTATAACCATGCACCATACTTCAAAGACCAATCAGTATAAGATGTCAAATCTCATTCAAAAAAAATGCATGCCAATTAATGCGTGTTGATTAACCAGTTTTAATTAATGTGGGCGCTTCACATACGGCGGTCCCATTAGCTAGTTAGCGGACGAGGTCAAGAGGAGCCGCCTTTCTAGGGCGTGGTCTTACTATTGTGTTGCTCGAGATCTTCTATTTCAAGCAAGTAGGCACCTGTGACACCTCAATTCGAGCCACCAAAGTACTCTACTTTCAGTGACCGAATAGGCTGAATCTGATCCATGCTACGGTTTTGCAACTATTGCATGAGTCCTAATCCATATAGGTATCTCATACAAATCAATTTAAATTTAATCTCATTCACCAATTTGTATTGTTTCTTCATATACCTCATATATTCATTATGAGTTCCGGTTTCATGCATCATGAACCAATCTAATTAATCATGGTCGAAAGCAACCGAACACACAATATCATGCGATTCAACATTCAATCTAGATTTAGGGTTTCACCAGTAGTTTTGATACCACCATAGGGTTTTGGGAGCCAAATAAGCATAGTGAAAGTTAACCGAAACCTTCCAAGATCCAAGTGAAATGGGGTAAATCGGGTGTTTGAAAATTTTCATACCTAATTTTGGTTGAGTTCTCACACCCAACTGTAGAGTTGAATCACAAAACTTGAACATTTGACGTGTTCAAGCTCTCTATAGTATCCACATGAGCCTCTCGGGATCACCACGTCCCAACAGATGCATTTCTCTTGCGCTCACACTGCTACCTTGCGTCCTCCAAGGAATTGTAGGAGAAGAGCGCGGCTATCCCTTTCAGAAGGCTAGGGCAAGGTAGCGAATTTCTGACTAATAGTTGTATTTATAGTGAGACTCAAACTTCTAGGCCTAATGAGTCGCAAAGCCCTAATTCAATTAGGCTTTAATTTCAGGATTAATAATGGCTCAACTTTTGGGCCAATTATTAACACAAAATTATCATAAAACCATAACCCAAATAATTAGCCCATGCACTCTAATAATCCAAATAACTCTATGTGTGTGACCCAATAGACTCTTACCACATTGGCAATGATCATAAATCACATTTACGATCATAAGCAATGAACGATGTCTAGCAACACATTATTGCTGCCCAAGTGACAAGATTGTCGGTGATTCAACTAAACCTTTATGATCATTACCCATATATGCCATTTTCCCTTTTTCCAAGATATCAAGACTAGGCACAAGACATAGAGTGTTTCACTCTCGTATAGACCAATCTTTCGTGTCTTGATTACCGAGCATACTAACTTAAATTGTTGACACTGATATCGTATATCAACTCATCTGAGCATGACCATGCATTTTCTGAGTCTCACTCTATCAAGGGGCCCAAAGATATCATTCCCGTTACATAGAAGGGACAAATCCCAAAATCCTATCTTGATCATACAAATCCCTTCGCATGATAATGTGACATGCCCAATGACCTCCTTCAAGTTCACTCAGTTACAAGCAACAAAGGGAAGTATCAATGTACGTGACTCACATGTAAGGAACCTTGATGACCTTAGGTCAAAGGATTACATATACCATGATCACTATAAGAATCACTTATGACACTCATATAATGATCCATGTAGCGTTCTCATGGTGGGTTAGTCCAATAACAAGTTCTCCAACTTGTACCCATATGTAGACTACATATCTCATATTAGTCTCCATATATGCTAGTCGTTATGTATTATTGTAACCCGTTCCACAATAATACTAGAGCAGGGACATTTCAGAATATCATTATTCTAGGGTTACAATTATGTTCATTACATTATGCAGAAACAAAACAACAAATGTAATTGCTGGATCAATGCCTTAATAAAATATCATGACTCAATGTGCAAAAATACAATCGTCTCATGATTGGCTTTTGGACACAACACTAACATCCTTAGGTAAGATAAATATAGGTTACAATAATACATAACGACTTCCACTGCTGTAGAATGCTTTCTGTCTAGCAAACATGTCTTAAGTATACTGATGTGGAAAACATTATGGACATTTGACATACTTGGCGGTAGAGCTAACTTTTAAGCCACCTGGCCAACCCTTTCTTGTATTTCATAAGGACCAAAGTAACCTGGAGCTAGCTTACTTCTGTTACCGAATATGACAGTGCCTTTGGTTGGTGCCACTTTGAGCCATACTTTATCACTAACCTCAAATACCAAGTCTCTTCTTCTTTTGTTCACATAAGTGGTGATCCTTTCATTGGCTATTCTTAATCTTTCTTGTATCCTCTTAATTTTGCTTGTTGTTTCTTCAATAATCTTTGGACCTAGCTCTAGCCTATGTATGGCTTCCACCCAACAATAGGGTGTTGTATACCTTCTCCCATAAAGGGATTCATATGGTGCCATACCAATGGTGCTTTGATAACTATTGTTGTAAGAGAATTCATCGAAGGTAAGTGTTGGTCCCATTCTCCTTTAAAATCCAAGACATAACTCCTAAGCATGTCTTAAAGTGTCTAAATCACCTTATCAGTTTGTCCATCTGTTTGAGGGTGGTAAGTAGTGCTTAATTGCATTTTGGTTCCTAATGCCTTGTGAAAAGCACTCCAAAATCTAGCTATAAATCTTGGATCTCTATCTAATACAAGGGAGTCTGGCACTCCATGCAGTCTTATTGTCTCTTTGATGTACACTTTTGCCAACTTTTCCACTAACTCCGTGTTCTTTATTGGGAAAAAGTGGACACACTTGGTTAACCTATCGAAAGTGACCCAGATTCTGTCATCTCTTAGTCTGCTAATAGGCAACCCAGTTAATAATTCCATAGTAATGTTACCCCATTTTCTCACTACAATGGGTAGTGTCTATAATGTTCCACCTAGCTTCTAATGCTCACCTTTTACCCTTTGGCATGTGGCACATTTAGAGACATATGTGGGTCTAACCTTCATGTTTGGCCACCAGAAATGAGTTTTCAAGTGTTTGTACATTTTCTTACTCCTAAGATGGATATTCAATTTACTAGTGTGATCTTCCTTAAGTCACACATTTTTAAGTTTTTGCTCACTAGGCAAATATATTCTGTCCTTGAAGTACATTAATCCTTGAATGTAGGCAAAGGATTCATATAAGGACCTTTTGTCTTCCCCTTAAATCTTCTTCAGGTTTGGGTATACTTATTGTGCATTTCTTATCTCCTCAATCCACCCAGATTGAATAATTAATATACAAACTTGTGCTTCTTCCCACTCTTGCCACTTATGCCAAAGGCATGTCAAACTATTCTCCTCACTAGTATCTACCAAGGATCCACCTATTAGCAGACTAGTGTACTTCCTACTTATGACATTTGCCACTAGATTGCCTTTGCCCTTAGTGTACTAAATACTGCAGTTATAATCTTTGATATGCTCTAACCATCTTCTTTGCCTTATGTTTAAATTTTTCTGAGAGAACAAGTACTTTAAGCTTTCAGGGTCAGAGTATGTCACTAATGAGCCTCCCAATAGGTAATGCCTCCATTGCTTTAAGGTATAAATTGCTGCAGAAAGTTCTAGGCCATGGGTAGGATAGTTTTGCACATGGGGTCTCAGCACAATCACTTTCCTATCCTACATCAGGACACATCCTAACCCATATCTAGATGGATCTGTATAGATGGTTGAGGGCTTCCTTGGATTAGGTAGGATTAACACTAGACCTTGATTCAATCTACTCTTTAGTTCCTGAAAACACTTTTAACACATCTCAGTACACTCAAACCTTTGACCTTTCTTGGTTAGTTGTGTAAGAACTGAAGCAGTCATGGACAATTTTTGGCATAAACCTCTTATAGTATCCTACTAATCCAAAAAAAATTCTAACTTCCCTTACACTTTTTGGTTTTTCCTAGACTTGCACAGCATTGACCTTTTGACGATATGCTCTAAGGTCTTGTGCATCAATAATGTGTCCTAGGAAAGATACCTCTTGAATCCATAATTAGCGGTTGGAAAATTTAGCATACAACTGGTTATCCATCAGAGTCTTCAAGATAGTTCTTAAGTGAAGCTGACATTCATTTTCATCCCTAGAATATACTAGGATGTCATCAATGAACACCACTCCAAACTTGTCCAAGTATGGTCTAAACATATGGCGCATTAAGTCCATGAATGTAGTAGAGGCATTAGTCAGGACAAATTGCATGACCAAGTACTCATAATGCTTATATCTGGTTCTGATTACTATCTTTGGTATATTCTCCTCTTTTGCCCTTAATTGAAAGTTATCAAATCTTAAAATAATCTTAGACAAAGTCTTTGCTCCATTGAGTTGATCAAATAGATCCTTAATCCTAGGGAATGGATATTTGTTCATGATTCTCACAGCATTCAGTTTTCTGTAATTAATGCAAATTCTCAATGATCCATCTTTCTTTTCACAAAGAGAAATGGAGCTCCCCATGGTGAAACACTTGGTCTTATGATCCATTTTTCAGGAAGCTCATCAAGTTGTTTCTTGAGCTTAGCCATCTTTGTGATTGGCATTCTGTAAGGAGTTATGTATATTGGTTCTGCCCCAATTTATAACATGATTTCAAATTCAATCTCTCTTGGAGGGGAAATACTTGGCAGGTCTTTACAAAAGACTTGTCAAAAGTCTCTCACTACAGGTATTCTGTTAACTTCCTCACCAACTTCAACACCATTCAAGGTATAATATTCATCTTCAGATATCATATTAATTGCATCCAACACTTCTAGTTCCATGCCATGCATTTAATACACTAATTCCTTAGAATTTACTAATGCATCCACTTCATTACTAGGCAATGTGATTTCTCTATTACCACAATCAATCTTGATTCCATGCATTGCCAACCAATCCATGCTAAGAATAATATCATACTTTGGAATGTTCAACACCAGCAAATAAGTCATAACTTAGTCTTTCCAACTACTAGCTCATAATTCTTACCCAGTTCATTAGTGAAAAGACATTGACTATCTGCTGTTCTAACTAATGATATATTATGCATGACAATTTCATGGATTTAGTTACCTTTCTAGCCACAATAGACACTAAGGCACAAATATCAAACTGCACACTAACTGGCACACCATTAAAATAAATGTTACCTCCATGTGCTCCTTGCTGGGATGTCTCTCACTTGTCAATTTGAAATACTTTCCCAACTCTTTACACATAAGGCCTTTGAGCTCCTAGAGGACCCTTTGCTTGATTATCTCTAGCAGTTAGCACATTATGCCTACTTTGGTCTTAGACCTCTTGCCCTCATGTTTGGACTAAAATGCAGTCCTTGATCCAGTGATCCAAAGATCTAAATCTGAGACGTGCCTATTGATGCCCGTTGACATCCTCATTGTATGACACACTTGCCTGAAAGAGAAACTTCCGTTGTGAAGGTGTCTGCAAGACTTTGAAGAACAAGGGTTAGAGACTCCCCAGAATGCGTTTCCGTGGGAGGAGTCTGCGATGCCCAAGTCAGTATTTATGTAAGTAGTAGTAAAGAACAGAGAGTTGAGGATAAAGAAAAAGTCTTCTATCATTACCAAGGTCCCTCCCAGGTATTTATAGGAAGGTGGAGGGAAGACATTGTTTGACATAGCTAGTTCAGATCATGACATGTGTTTAGTCAGATCTAATCCGTACCTTTGGAGGTAGGCATCTCCAGCTGGCCGTAGGCCGTTCTAGCTAGAGGGCAGGGGGTGTGTGAGGTCTCTCTATCAGAGGCTCCTTAACCATTTTGTTGTATCTCCGTAAGACCCCTTCAGGGTATAAGACCCATTCGAGCAGAGACTTTTTCCGAGGGCTATTGGGGAAGGCCCTTTGGTAGAGTGGGTCATCTTTGAAAGATATTTTCCTCTATCGAGGATGGTGGATCTACTTTTTTGAGGTCGTTAGGTTCGTAAATCCGAGGGTGGTGGAAGACACCTTTTCTCAAGGTTGGTCATGTTAACTTTCCAAGGGTGGTGTTTGAGTGTGCCCCGAGGTCAGGGCTAAGTCCTTACCGAGGGTGGTGTCAGGATAGCTAGTCGGGAGATTATAGGGGCCGTAGCCCTTCGGCTACCACATGCCCCATTTGGGAAGCCGAAGTTGTATCTTTGGTGTTAAGAGTTTAAGAGCGTGGCATGGAGATCTTTTCTGGAGGTGACAGTCATCTCTGTTAGCATATCTAACTTCTGATCGAGGTCACATCCTTTGGAGTGGTCACCTCTTTGGTCCAAGACGCCTCTTTTGGCCAAGGCAGTGTCTTCAACATTAAATGGTACTCCTCAATTTTTAGCTGAGCTTTTGATGTTCCCGAAGTTGTATCTTCGGGAGGGGAAAATATTCCCCCTCTGAGTTTTTTATCTTCTGTTGCCTGTTAATGAATCGTCACATCTTCTAACCTGGTAGTCGCATCACTTCGGGCTAGGCTTACATAGGTCTGCTAATGTTAGAAGGTGTGCCCTTGTTTCTTGCATTGGGTGACACGTGTCACTAGGTGACTGGTGAACTGTCACATCCGTTACATCAGTTACGTCCCTTCACCTATGAAGGGTCATTATGGTGATGCTTCGCCTGCCTCCTTCGGTCTATATAAACCCTTCCTCCTTCAGAGTTTTCCACACTTCTCAATTTTCATTCCTTTTGCTCTCTAATTTCCTCTTGTCTTTCATCTTTCTTTGGCAGTGGTGCTAGCTGCAGAACAATTTCTGGTGAGTTGTGGTGATTTTTGAAGTCCTTGTCTTCATTCTGAACTAGGTGGGTGATGCGAACCCCGATGGTATAAAGACCATGAAACGCGCCCAAGATGTTTTTCAAGCTCCACAAGACATC